>BDMV01000006.1:16233574-16447050 GCA_008326285.1 Oryza officinalis | reverse complement strand
GAAAAAGCTATTTGCGAAAAGTTCGGTTCTTTTCTTCTTCTCTTACTCTGTTTACAAAACTGGTTACTGACTTCTCTTTCTTTTTCAAAATTGTAGATGGCAGTCAACGCCACCCACAGTTCCCACGGCGTTGGTGAGGGTCACCACGTCGACCAGCTGAGAGACCTCGCTGGCTTCCTTGGCTTCTCTTGTCCCGAGTACGCTGGGTACTCCGTGGACCGCTTCCCTCCCCGCTGTGAGCTGTCCGTGTACCTTTACCCCCGCGGAGGTACATACAGCGCTGGCCTTCGCCCTCACCACTTCAACTTGGCTCGCCCCACGCTCCAGCTCGCGTACCAGGACCTCTCCTGGACCGCTCTGCGTCGCTTGGCCTACAACTACCGTCGTCGCCTTGCAGGTTCGGCCTTCCGGCTGATCCCGCAGCTCCCTCTTGGCCATGCAGACAGCCGCTACCCTTGCCCTTACCGTGAGTCGCACCCTGCGCTGACGCGCGTGGTGGAGCTTTCTGGCACTCAGGCCACTCAGCACAACCTTCTCCTTGAGGCTTACCGCTCCTTGGCTCATCGCTACGCCGCGCTGGAGGCCCGCCTTGCTGAGGAGGGTGTCACCTCCGTGGACACTACCTCCTGGGACTCTGGCCGCCTTTGCCACTCCAGCCACCTATCTTTCTACAGTTCACGTGGCTCTGTTCGCACTCCCAGCGGCCCACGCTCCCCCAGCCCGCTTGTGCCGTACTCGCCAGTTTACTCTCCCTAACCCACAGTGCCAGCCCCTCCTACACCCCAGGCCACACCCCAGTCGTCAGCCGCCGTGGGCTCCGACTGATCCGCACCGCGCGGAAGCACGTTGTGGGCTCCTCCACTGTGTTTTGTTTCGACCACCCAGCTCCTACCCCGCCAGCAGGCCGCCCTGCTGCCGGCCCTCGACAGGTTCCGCCAGTCCCTTCGCGTGCGCCGATCGACGTGTCCTCTTCAGACGAGCCGACCACCGGAGCCAGCCAGGCAGGAGAGCAGTAGAGTTCGTCTGCTGCAGGTGGAGTTCGAGTGCTAGACCTTTTGTACCGCCGCTAACTCTTTTGGAGTCGTGGCGAGGTAGGGTGTGCGTGTGTTGTTGTGGGTGTTGTCTGGTAGTCTGGATTTCTGAGGTGGTTTGCGTACAGTCAAGCTCGGTGCAGCTCTGTGACTTGTTCACACCCGTTGTCTTAAGTGCTTTCCGAGTTGAGAAAAGCTTTATGACTAGTGTGTGCTTTCTGAGCTCGTTTACTTTACTTCTCCCCTTTTAAGTGCTGTTCTGTTCTCTTACCCCGCCCTTTTCTGGGAGATTAGATGGTTGCCCGTCCCCGTCGTGTGGCTCGTGCTCCAGCTTGGTTGGGTTACGAAACCCACAGGGAAGAACCAGAATCAGAAAATGAGTCAGGGAATGAACCGGTTAATGCTCTAGCTCAGGCAGATCCTGCAGCAAACCGTGCACAGGACTTACCCTCGCCTCCCCAGCTTCAGGCAGATTACCAGCACATGATGGCAGTTCAGACTCAGATCTTGCAGGGCTTAGCCCAAGCCATTGCAGGTATCCAGCAGAATTTGCAGCCACAGGCTCCGCACCCAGTGCCCTTCCATAATAACAATCACAGGTCTAAGCTGACAGACTTTCTAAGATCCCATCCACCGGAATTCTCTCACACCGTCGAGCCCGTTGAGGCCAACGATTGGCTAAAGGATGTTGAGAGAAAGCTCAACCTTGTGCAGTGCACCCCAGTGGAGAAGACCCTTTTTGCTGCACATCAGTTGAGAGGTTCTGCAGCCGACTGGTGGAAGAATTACTGTAATGCCCATCCAGATGCTATCAACATTGAGTGGGCAGAGTTCGCCGATGCTTTCCGTGCAGCTCATGTGCCCGAAAGTACCATCGATATGAAGAAAGAAGAGTTCAATCGCTTGAAACAAGGTACAGGAAGTGTCAATGAGTACTTAAGCCGCTTCAACAAATTGGCTCGGTATGCTCCCGAGGAAGTGGACTCCGACAAGAAAAAGATCAGGAAGTTCTTGAAAGGAATCGTAGTAGGGTTGAGAATCCAGTTGCTTGCCCATGACTTCCCCACTTTCCAGCACATGGTCAATAAGGCCTTGCTTCTGGAGGATGCCAGAAAAGAGGCAACTAAGGAATACAAGAAGCGCAAGTCTACCCACCAAGCACCCCCATTCCGAGGTGCGCCACGCCCTCGTGTTGGACATCCCATGCAGTACCACCAGCCTACCCATCAAGTCAGTCGCCAACCTGGCTTTACTCCCCGTCCGCCGGTGCCTCGCCCTACTCTGTCGCCCCAGCAGCATGCCCCTAGTGGCAACACCGCAAGGAACAGTGTCTCCTCCTTCAATTCGCCCACAGGAATGGCAAATGTGCAATGCTTCACGTGCAAACAAATGGGACATTACGCCAGGCAGTGCCCTCGAAATCAGGGAAACTCTAACCCCGGACGCTCTGATGCTAGCTTCCCCAGGACCCCAGCACCTGCACAGTCCCGTCCAGTCACTCAGACAAGTGGACAAGGTTCTCGCGCCTCCAACAACTTTGGACGAGGTCAAGTGAACCACATTCAAGCTGAAACCGCCCAAGAGGCCCCCGACGTGGTGATGGGTATGTTCTCTGTCAACTCCATACCCTCACTCGTCCTATTTGATTCAGGAGCTTCTCATTCGTTCATATCGCAAGCTTTTGTGAAAAGAAATGGTTGGAAAACCCAAAATTTACAAGTACCTATGGTAATACATTCCCCTGGAAGGGATATAAGGGCAGATAAACTATGCCCCAAGGTTGATCTAGTGATAGAAGGGGTTAGCTTCGCAGCCAAACCCATAGTCCTAGACTCCCAAGGTTTGGATGTCATCCTAGGGATGGATTGGTTGGTTAAGCACAAGGGACAAATTGATTGTGCTGAGAGGACCATCACTCTGCAAGGACCCGGAGTAAAACAAGTGCGCTTCACTCCTCTCCTTCCCGGAAACCGGTCAACCCTGAACAGTTTGCAAGCCACTCCTTTGGAAATGGTACCTATAGTCAACGAGTATCCCGATGTGTTCCCAGAAGAACTACCCGGAATGCCACCAGATCGAGAAATTGAGTTCTCCATAGAGCTTGCCCCAAGCACCGCTCCCATTGCCAAGAGACCCTACTGGATGGCCGCCAACGAACTGGCAAAAATTAAGAAACAGATCGAAGAACTTCAGAACAAGGGTTACTTGTGACCCAGCTCGTCCCCTTGGGGAGCCCTTGTGCTCTTAGTAAAGAAGAAAGATGGCTCTGAGAGAATGGTGATAGACTATAGAGCCTTGAATGAAGTAACCATCAAGAATAAGTATCCTCTACCACGGATTGACGATTTGTTCGACCAATTGGAAGGAGCCAGAGTATTCTCCAAGATCGACCTACGATCTGGGTATCACCAGCTAAAAATCAGATCAGAAGATATCCCCAAGACCGCTTTCTCGACGTGGTATGGCCTGTATGAGTTCACCGTGATGTCCTTCGGACTCACCAACGCTCCGGCTTTCTTCATGAACCTGATGAATAAAGTTTTCATGGACTACTTGGATAAGTTCGTTGTGGTCTTCATCGACGACATTTTGATTTACTCAAGAGATGAACAGGATCATGCCAATCATCTACGGAAAGTAATGGAAAGGTTGAGAGACCACCAGCTCTTCGCCAAATACTCGAAGTGTGAGTTCTGGTTGGATAAAGTAGCCTTCCTTGGCCATGTCATCTCCGCCGAAGGTGTCGAAGTAGACCCCAGTAAGGTTGAGACCATCCTCGCCTGGAACGCACCCAAGACGGTGTCTGAGATCCGTAGTTTCCTCGGTTTAGCGGGTTACTACCGGAGGTTCATCGAAGGATTTTCCAAACTGGCCCGACGAATGACGGAACTGCTAAAGAAGGAAAAGAAGTTTGAATGGTCGGAAGCATGTGAACGCAGTTTTCAAGAACTCAAGAAAAGATTGACGACTGCTCCCGTCCTCACCCTGCCTGACATCCGAAAGGATTTTGAGATCTTCTGTGATGCATCGAGACAAGGTCTGGGATGTGTCTTAATGCAAGACCGAAAGGTGGTGGCCTATGCTTCAAGACAACTCAGGCCTCATGAGGTCAACTACCCTACGCATGACCTGGAATTGGCAGCTGTGATTCATTCCCTAAAGATTTGGCGTCACTACCTGATTGGAAACAGATGTGAGATTTACACCGATCACAAAAGTCTCAAGTACATCTTTACTCAGAGTGAACTGAACATGAGACAGAGAAGATGGTTGGAATTAATCAAGGATTATAATCTCGGTATGCACTACCACCCTGGAAAAGCAAATGTGGTCGCTGACGCGTTAAGTCGCAAGACCTACTGTGCTACCGCCCTAGTTTGGCCAACCCAGGATGACTTGTGTCGAGATATCGAGAAATTGAAATTGACCATGGTCCCTACCGGAAACCTTGCCAGTCTTACAGTGCAACCGACCCTAGAAGCTCAAATTCGAGAGGCACAGTCAGATGACGAAGTTATGAGAGAAATGAAGGACAAGATCCGTAAGAAAAGGCTCAAAGGTTTTACCATCGACGACCAGGATACTGTTTGGTTCGGATCCCACATCTGCGTGCCAGCCAAAAAGGAATTAAAGGACCTCATTCTGAGAGAAGCTCATGAGTCCGCTTACTCCATCCATCCCGGAAGTACCAAAATGTACCAAGACATCAAGGAATACTTTTGGTGGGCTGGAATGAAGCGAGATGTTGCAAAGTATGTAGCCTTATGTGACATCTGCCAGAGAGTGAAGGCCGAACAACAGAAACCCGCCGGTTTGTTACAACCCCTCCGAATTCCCGGGTGGAAATGGAAAGAGATCGGTATGGATTTCATTACCGGTTTACCAAGGACCCCTAGCGGGTATGACTCCATCTGGGTAATCGTGGACCGCCTAACCAAGGCAGCTCACTTTGTACCAGTGAAAACCACCTACGATGGAAAAAAGCTGGTAGACCTATACATGACCCATGTGGTTTGCCGATACGGTTGCCCAAAGAAGATAGTGTCGGATCAAGGCACCCAGTTTACCTCAAGGTTCTGGCAACAGTTGCACGAGGCAATGGGTACCAATTTAAACTTTAGTACCGCCTGTCACCCGCAGACAGATGGGCAGACAGAACGAGTTAACCAGATCCTGGAGGACATGCTTCGAGCGTGTGCCTTGGACTTTGAAGGCACATGGGATCGTTGTCTCCCCTACGTTGAGTTTTCCTACAACAACGGTTATCAATCCAGTATCCAGATGTCCCCTAATGAAGCCTTGTTCGGACGAAAGTGTTGCACCCCGTTGTGTTGGAACGAGGTAGGCGAAACGCAAGTGTTTGGACCTGACGTGCTGAAGGAAGCTGAAAAGCAAGTCAAGTTGATTCGAGACCGTCTGAAGACAGCTCAGACCCGACAGAAAAGCTATGCAGATAATCGAAGACGTGATCTCGAGTTTGCAGTGGGAGATCATGTGTACCTACGAGTGTCTCCACTCCGTGGTCTAAAGAGGTTTGGGATGTCCGGCAAGTTAGCTCCTCGCTATATCGGCCCCTACCTCATCACCGCCAGACGCGGCGAAGTTGCCTACCAGCTCGAACTACCAGAAGGACTGACAGATGTGCACATTGTGTTCCATGTGTCCCAGTTAAAGAAATGTCTCCGTGTTCCAGAGGAACAAGTTCCCTTGGGAAGCATAGAACTGGAGAAGAACCTGACGAGATTCTTGTTAGGGGGGTTGGTTTGTAACGCCCGTTTTGTCGCGGCGTTAGCGGGAAAACCTATTTGCTAAAAACTCTATTTGCAAAAATTTGCTCTTCGGTTGAGTCTTGTCGTGTGCCAAGGTCTCGTGTTTCCCCTCTCAGTTCAATCCCGGAGAAAGCCGCGAAATCGGATTTCGAATCCGAGCCCTCAAACTCCCTCTTTCATTTTCTCTGGTAAAGTCCACTTTATCTCCCTCCTTCCTCGGGCCGAATCTTTCTCGGCCTGCCCTCTCCCTTCCTTCCTTCTCGGGCCGCCCGGCCCAATTCCCCTTCCCTCCCTTCTCAGGCCGCCTGCTCGGCCACCATTACCCCCCGCTAGGCCGCGCCAGGTAGCTCGGCCAGCGCGTGCCTGAGCCGGGATCACCAGCTCTCTCTCTCTCCCGGTCCCCTCCTTCGCTCGCCCGTTCTCCCCTTTCTCTCTCTTCCCCAACGGCTCCCGCCGCGTCATTCCGTGCTTGCCCCCGTCCGGCCCCGCCGCAGCGCTACGCGCGCGTGCCGCAAGGCGCCGAGCGCGCGCCCCCTCTCCCTCTCTCTCCCCGTGCGCGCCCTTGCCCGAAGCGGCAAGGAGGCCGCCTCTCTTTCCCCTTCCCTTTTCTACTTTTTCTCCCGACCGGCGGACGTCACCCGGCCGCGCCGCCTTGTCCGCTTGCGCCGGACCCCGCTCCGCTTGCCGCACCGCCTCTCCGCGCCCCCCAAACCGACCTCCGCGAACCGATAATCGCCCCCAAACCGCCTTTCGCCCCCCCTCTTTAAATCCTCTCCGCCGGCCACCATTATTGCCACCCGAGCTCGCCCCTTTCCTCCCCGCAGCCGCCGCCGCCCTCGTCAGCCGCCGCCGTAGCCCAGGGACGCCAAGGAGGACCCCGGCGCCCCCTTCCTCCTCCTCCTCGGCCCGGAGCCGAGCCGCGCCGTGCCCGCACCGTCGTCCTCCAAAATTCCTCAAAAATCGAGATCTATCCAATGGCACGCTTAGTGGTCTTTAATAGGGCTTCTTTTTATCGCTTTGTTGAGTCGTCTCGTTTCGCGTGTAGTCTCGGAGCCCGAAGACCCGCAGTGCGCGGATTTCGAGGAAGAAGCTCAAGATCTCGAGCAAGGCAAGTCACCTTTGATCAATTGAACCTATAATTTAAATTAAGTATTTTGATTCCGCAAACTATGCATTACTTAGGTTACACTTGGCACTTGGCCTCGGTTTGCAATACAACCGGCAGGCCCTACCCATTTGCTGCATTCACCTTCCTTGATTATTGAATACCCTAACACCCTTGTCACCCCTCAGGTGATGCCTCGGTATCCGTACCTCGCGTACGAATATCGAGACTCCCCTCAAACTTTAAAATGATCACCTGGGTAAAACTTGAGTTTACAAAATGCTTGGAAAACCCGACACTTGGGTCGGTGCCTTGAAAATAAAGTGAGTTTCTAAAACTCGCGGTACGGGAGACGTACTGGAGGTACGGTCTGCCCGTTCTCGCTCTAAGGACCGATTCCTTGGGAATTACATCCAAGCATATGTCAAGTACGACCACATGGGTGATATGGGACGCCCCTGGCGAGTAATTAGCTAGGCCAGGGAAATCTTGATGCCAAGGGACAAGTGGATTCGCCGGGGTGGTGTCGGGGAGGACCCCTGGGCTTCCTGGCACAGTATGGTCTGGGACCTAACCTGGTGTTGGTCCGTGGGACCCCTCCCGTTGGCATAAGATGACCCTGAGTCGGCTTTCGAAATGCCTTGTCGTGAAAGCCTCAAGGTGCCAGACGTGACCGAGAGTCGCGGGCTGGGTGATCGAGGTTAGTAACGTCGTGTGGGTAAAGTGTACCCCCTCTGCAGAGGTTAACAACTGTTCGAACAGCCGTGCCCACGGTCATGGGCGGATGTGAGGTGATTCCTTAGCGTAGTTTTATTGCTTTGTGAACTGCTGTTGGGTGAGGTTTTCCCTTCTGTGCTTGGTTTAAGGCTGTGGACAACCGGAGTCGGTGACGATTGGCAGGGAGCCTCTCGTACCGGCGTGTGTGAGCTTTGGCTGTTGGAGCAGCCGGAGTCGGTGAACGATTGGCAGGGAGCCTCTCGTGCCGACAAGAATAATCGATACATTTTCACTGCTCCGGCCGGAGAGACGCACTTTCTCGTCCGTGTCGTTGAGAAGCACTCACTTAGATGTTTCTAAAAGTCTTAAACTAAAATCAATTGTGAAAAACAACTGGCTTTCCCTTGAAGCTTGCATTAAACACTTAATTCCCCTGACTTGCTGAGTACTCCCGTACTCACCCTTGCTCTATATAATTAAACCCCCCCAGTTCTCGAAGACGAAGAGGTGGACCCTCGATGAAGAGTTCTTCCAGGAGCAAGCAGACTTCGAGCAGTAGTAGGGTTTCGGCCTTCCCCAAGGCTTTGCTTGTGGCTTAGGGCTAGTCTCGCTTTCCGCTTCCGCCTTTTTGTAATGCTGTTGCGAACTCGGGTTCTGTCCGCAGTTCCAACCTTGGTTGTAATCCTACTCTTAATAAAGAGACCACTGTTGTTGTGATATTCTGTCTTTCTGTTGTACCAGCGCTATTTCCTGGGACTGGTACAGGCATACAGGTTAATTTGGGTCGCCTTATACTGGCCTCCGCTCGGGGCTAGTTTGGGGCGTGACAGAAGATGGTATCAGAGCACAGCTTTGGCCTTAGGACGAAACCGGACGTTAGGTGACCGTAAGGATGTTAAGTTCTAAAAAAGCTATTTGCAAAAAGCTCGGTTCTTTTCTTCTTCTCTTACTCTGTTTACAAAACTGGTTACTGACTTCTCTTTCTTTTTCAAAATTTGTAGATGGCAGTCAACGCCACCCACAGTTCCCACGGCGTTGGTGAGGATCACCACGTCGACCAGCTAAGAGACCTTGCTGGCTTCCTTGGCTTCTCTTGTCCCGAGTACGCTGGGTACTCCGTGGACCGCTTCCCTCCCCGCTGTGAGCTGTCCGTGTACCTTTACCCCCACGGAGGTACACACAGCGCTGGCCTTCGCCCTCACCACTTCAACTTGGCTCTCCCCACGCTCCAACTCGCGTACCAGGACCTCTCCTGGACCGCTCTGCGTCGCTTGGCCTACGACTACCGTCGTCGCCTTGCAGGTTCGGCCTTCCGGCTGATCCCGCAGCTCCCTCCTGGCCGTGCAGACAGCCGCTACCCTTGCCCTACTCTTAATAAAGAGACCGCTATTGTTGTGATATTCTGTCTTCCTGTTGTACCAGCGCTATTTCCTTGGACTGGTACAGGCACACAGGTTAATTTGGATCGCCTTATACTGGCCTCCGCTCGGGGCTAGTTTGAGGCGTGACAGCACCCGATGGCGAGCGCTCGCACGAGCCAGTGGCGGCAGCTCGCGTCCCCCCCTCCGTCCTCCGTCCCCCTCCTCTCTGAATCTTGACAAGATCCGGCGCCCCCCCCCCCCCCCCCGCCTTTGCACTCAACTGGTCTTCCTCGTCCTCACATCCTCAGAGAAAGGTAAGAAAACCCTAGCACTTTAACCCTAGAACTTGTTGAATTTATTTGCATGAGATGATTGCCCCTTGTTGTGAAAAGGACTAGTTGAATCAATTGATTCACAGTAGATCAATTCACACTTGAATAAATGATTGCCTATTGATGTGGTATTTTTTGTATATTTATTCACAGGGATGTGAGCAAGTAATTTGTGATTACATGATCTTTGATTGAGAAGAGTTTTTTTTGCTTTCCTTTGATTGTTCTATTGTAGATGGATAAGAGGACCAAGCTTTTCATTTATGCCGCTGCTGCAAATATTTTATTGTCAATGATGGCCACTATTATTCAATCTAGAAAAAGAAAGAGAGGTGCAAGGAGAGAAGGTATCAAATATGGCCCATTGCATGAAAGGGATAGACTGAGATTTGATTACCTAGATAAAAAAATTTGGAGGAATGATGCTACTTGTGTCAACATGCTTAGACTTACAAAAGATTCTTTCTTTCGATTTTGTAAGCTGTTTAGAAATCGGGGTTTGCTTGAGGATACAATCCACATGTGTGTTGAGGAGCAGGTTGCTATGTTTCTAAATACAGTGGGGCACAATCTTAGAAATATGTTAGTTGCCACTAATTTTGATAGGTCCGGAGAAACAGTTAGTTGTTATTTCAACAAAGTACTTCATGCTATTGGTGAGCTACGAGATGAACTAATCAGGCCCCCCTCATTGGACACCCCAACTACAATAGCAGGGAGCCCCATATGGATCCTTACTTTAAGGTCTGACATTCAATTGCGTCCCCTTTTCAGATTTTTATTTCTAAAAACATATGTGGAACCTAATTATTTATGGTATTGCACATAATTTAGGATTGTATTGGAGCTATTGATGGCACACACATTAGAGCTTCTGTACCGAAGAATATGGAGTCTTCTTTCCGTGGTTGGAAGTCTCATGCCACGCAAAATGTAATGGCGGCCGTAGATTTTGATCTTCGGTTCACTTATGTCTTGGCTGGTTGGGAGGGGACAACACATGATGCTGTAGTTTTAAGAGATGCATTGGAACGTGAAAATGGCCTTCATATTCCACAAGGTAATGGATAAATATAGTTCCATCAATTTGTCCATGCTAAATGTTGAAATGTAGAAATTTGACCAACTTGTTCCTCTTATGATAGGAAAATTCTACCTAGTTGATGCTGGATATGGAGCCAAACCAAGATTTCTGCCTCCTTTCCGTGCTATCCGGTACCACTTGAATGAGTGGGGGAATAATCCGGTGCAAAATGAGAAGGAGTTGTTCAATCTTAGGCACTCGTCCCTTCGAATCACGGTTGAGCGTGCATTTGGGTCACTAAAGAGGAGATTTAAAAGTCTTGATGATGCCACTCCATTCTTCCCTTTTCCAACTCAAGTAGATATTGTTGTAGCTTGCTGCATTATTCATAATTGGGTTATAAATGATGGGATTGATGAGCTTATTTTAGATCCAAACGAGATAATTGAACCCGATGAAACATCGCCAATTGGCGAAGCAAATGAACATGAATGGATGGTTCAATTCAGGCAAGCACTTGCTGATCATATGTGGGAGGACCGTCAAAACAATCATGGAAACTAATATGTAGCAGTACTATTTGTAGGGACATCCCAATTTGCTTAATTTTTGTTGTATGGACAATTTGTGGACTTGGTTTCACTTGTATTTTCATTTGTATGGTTAAATATATCGTTGACGGTCATTTGTATGTGTGAACTTGTTGACTTGTTCCTCATTTCTATGGTTAAATACACTAGTGATGGTCATTTTCATGGACTTTGTTTGCTGAATTTCATTTATATGGACAACTTATTAGTTGAAAGGTATTTTTCTGAGCATTGGTTGTTTATTATTTGTGTACCATCATATAGCATGCTTGCTGTTTTTTTTTTCATAAATGTTATGGCGTGTAGGAAATGGATAGCAAAGGAAAGGGAGGAAGCACCCATGCTTCATAGACATCTGCAATGTCCCCTTTCATGTTGTCTCATCTAGCCAATCTTGTGGCTAGTGGGACGAGGACTTCATCTGGCTTCAAACAGGCCCATCTCAATGCATGCGCGAGGGCTCTTAATGAGATGTTCTGTGCTAATCTCACAGGTGATCAAATTAAGAATCATTTGAAGACATGACAAAAAAAGTTTGCAAAGATGAATAGGCTTAGAAAAGTTAGCGCTGCTGGTTGGGATGAAGTTAATTTCGTTATTACTCTTGATGTTGAACACTACAATGACTATATCAAGGTATAGACACTCCTGTTTCATGATAATTTATGCAGACTTTACATTTTAGTTCAAACCACTTATCTTGTATATTATATTACATGATAGGATCACAAGGCCGATGCTGAGTATTTTAACAAACCTCTTGTGCACAATGGTGAGATGCTTACAATTTTTGGGAGCACAATGGCTACAGAAAAGTTTTCAAAGGACTCAAGTTCAGTTCTTGAGTCTTCAATGGTACTGAAGATGTTGAGGGCAGGAGTCAGTGATTCAGAAGTAGGCGAACTGGTCAGCTGGCCCAGCTGTGAAGAAAAAAATAGTGAGAATTAGATGTTTGAAATGGCTGAAAAGTAGAGAGAAGAGAATCACCAATTACCGGAATTAATGTGTGTGAAGCGTTCATACGACTGCTTGGGAAAAACAGCATGAGTCACATAGGCACTAACTTTTGCAGCACCATGAGCAGCTAAAACTTTCTGCGAAACAATTAGACAAAGAAGCATTAATGAGAAATGAAACATAAAGCAGCATATCCTGTCAACAGTTTATGAATTACATCCTCAAATTTGTTAGAACAATTGCATGGAGTAAAATGTACATCAAGTCTACTCACAAATGAAAATGCAAAAATAAGCATGTGACTGACTTTGCTAGGATCAGGTTTCACAAGGGCATGTAATTAATCTCTCTGTTTTTCAGGACCTCTGCCTGTTGGCAACATGTGAAATGTATATTATAGGAGGCATTACTATTTGTCAGACAACTAAAGATAGGAAAAAACTATATCCCTCTTGGCCTCTCCCACTAATGTTGAAGTAAGAAAATCCAACATAAGTAAAAATTAAGTCACTGAAGCACTACTTTATAGTATCATGGCAAAGCCGTAGAGAGTATGTTGATACCTGACATTCTCTAAGTGTTCCCCCGGATTGCACTAAATCATCAACAATAACCACATGCCGCCCTTCAGGATTCCCCTCCTTAATTCGAACTATCCTCTTCTCACCTTCACGAACCTTTGCACAGACAACCTTATAATCAAACAACCCACAGTAAAAACTCAGTGTCTTTCAACCAAAAAAAAAAATTAAGATTGAGCAATTCTTGGTACTGAAGATGTTGATGCTGAAAACGAAGAGGTGAATTGTGGCCCTGCAACTATTGATCTAGATGCTGAAACATCATCTGCGAGCAAGCCAAAAAAGGCCAAAACAATTGAAAGTGTTGGTGACAAGTTTGCTGCTGCTATAGTGAAGGCTGCTGAGCCAGATAATACGCTGTCGGTAGGTCTATTTGACACCCTGAAAAGCCTTCCTACTTTTCAGGACATCCACATATCTTTCTACTATGCTCATTTGGTGGCGAACCATCACATTGCTAGAGCTTTTGATGGACTTCCATTCGAAAACAAGTTACATTGGGTTGCTATGTTCATTAGTGAAAAGTTTCCTGGATCAATGTAGGGTTGTTGGATGAGTTCTGTAGTTCTTTTGCTATTATGGAATGTGTTGCCGGTGGGTGGGCATTACTTGTAAGGCTTGAGCTGTACGTTTAAGCCCTGAAAATTATGTGTGGCTTCTATGCTTGCACTGCCACTATGCTTGGACTGCTATGTGTAAGACTTTGATGGACTATTATGCGATCAGACTTTAACTCATTATTATTTGTGGCTTGAACCTTGTATGTATGGTTTGATGTATGTTATTTATGTGTGATTGTTTCTGTTTTTGGTTATACAGTATGAGTTATGACTGACATTCTTATTCTTTCACCTAATTATAATTGAGTGGATGCATGTGTTGTATGATAAGTAAAAATAACATGGTTTCTAGAGCCTGTTTTGCTGTAATCAGAAGTTCAGAATTGCTGATCCTCTTGTGTTGATCTTTGTTTGTATGAATGCATGTCTCAAAATAGTCAATTCTCTTGTTTTCATCTTTGTTTGTTGTAATGATTGCACATCATGGTTAATCTTTTGTTGAGCAATTTTTTTTAGATGAGCAATCCATTTGTTTGTTCCGTTGAAGAAAAAAGAAAATTTTTGATGTTTTGGACAATGACACGATATCCAAAATATATATTTTGACTATATTTTTTTACTATAATACATACAACAAATAAATTCATTTTTACTTTTGTCACAATATTTTGTAAGAAAAATCTAATATTTTGTTCTAGTGCCTTTAAACTAAATATTTTTAAAGTTATTGCTAATCAAAGTTATAAAAGTTTGATCTCAAATTTACCCAAAACGTAATTATAGAATTGGAGGGAGTACATGTCTACATTAATAAAAGAGAAAGAGAAAAATATCCACCATAAAATCGTGACGAGTCCAAACTACAACGTTAAAGATCAATTATCCAAGCCCTATTTTTTTTTTGATTCTAGATTTTTTTTTATTTTCATTTGCACGCTTCCAAGCTAATAAACCGTGTGTTATGTGCAAATTAATTTCTATATGAATTTTTCTTTGAATGGTTGTCTATAACTTTCTTTTTAACTTTGTACGAGTGAAATTCATTTGTTTACGCCCTTCAATAGCTATTAAAAAAACTAAACAATTCATTGATTTTAGCTATCTCAAACGGAGCTTCAATATTCAAATATAAGGAATATTAGGTTCTACCAATATTTGTTCTGAACATAGTACAATATACTCCCTCCGTTCTCTATCTAGTACTGGTTCTTATCTAGTTCTTGGTTAAGTAATGCCTTCCATGTGCATCCTGGCCGTTCAGTTCTCCAGACAAATCCTCTTGGCCGGCACTTGACCTAGTTGATTATGCTCCCTTCAAGAGCCAGACATCCGGAGAATGAAAAAAAATACCAGACTATGCTACTTTTACTAGGATCCAGTTAAAAGGAGAGAATACTGATGCTACATACATATGCTCCACTTTTCTATACATCAGCTATCTATATGATGTCTTCAAAGAAGTGATCCATTCCATCCTACAGCACACAATGCACTGTCGTACAACACAACGCATAATGAATTGAAGAGGTAATTCATCTTCCCAATAACAGACCAAATAATCAAGCAGCATGTGTTGCTGTAAGAACTCAAAATGTAGGTTAAAACATGAGTTTTATCAAACAGTCGTATCAATATTTTTAAGACAGAAATAAGCGCTTTTTTGGGGAGCAAGACAGGAAACGAGCACTCGTGCTGATGTGCTCTGCCTCCAGCAGTATACATGTCAGGAAATAAAGCAGTGATTGTGTGCGCTTTGCTCAAGAAGGAATAGATGAACATCAAAATGCCTTATTTTACCATCGCACATTGAGATGTTTATGAAGACATCAGGCCGAAGCCATAATTAAGATAGCTCACTCCACATTATTTGTTTTACCGGAGCTGAAAGTGAACTCTTACATTTAGGCAAAATGTGAGTAGCCCATTACCAAATACAGAAGTTCATATTTGAAGGGCATCCGCAATTGAACCAGCAAGGCTCAACACCTCAAATGGAGGTTGTTGGTTGATGGCTTTCACTGTTTGAGGGCAGGAGTCAGTGATCCAGAAGTAGGCGAACTGGTCAGCTGGCCCAGCTGTGAAGAAAAAAATAGTGAGAATTAGATGTTTGAAATGGCTGAAAAGTAGAGAGAAGAGAATCACCAATTACCGGAATTAGTTTGTGTGAAGCGTTCATACGACTGCTTGGGAAAAACAGCATGAGTCACATAGGCACTAACTTTTGCAGCGCCATGAGCAGCTAAAACTTTCTGCGAAACAATTAGACAAAGAAGCATTAATGAGAAATGAAACATAAAGCAGCATATCCTGTCAACAGTTTATGAATTACATCCTCAAATTTGTTAGAACAATTGCATGGAGTAAAATGTACATCAAGTCTACTCACAAATGAAAATGCAAAAATAAGCATGTGACTGACTTTGCTAGGATCAGGTTTCACAAGGGCATGTAATTAATCTCTCTGTTTTTCAGGACCTCTGCCTGTTGACAACATGTGAAATGTATATTATAGGAGGCATTACTATTTGTCAGACAACTAAAGATAGGAAAAAACTATATCCCTCTTGGCCTCTCCCACTAATGTTGAAGTAAGAAAATCCAACATAAGTAAAAATTAAGTCACTGAAGCACTACTTTATAGTATCATGGCAAAGCCATAGAGAGTATGTTGATACCTGACATTCTCTAAGTGTTCCCCCGGATTGCACTAAATCATCAACAATAACCACATGCCGCCCTTCAGGATTCCCCTCCTTAATTCGAACTATCCTCTTCTCACCTTCACGAACCTTTGCGCAGACAACCTTATAATCAAACAGCCCACAGTAAAAACTCGGAGTCTTTCAACCAAAAAAAAAAATTAAGATTGAGCAATTCCACAACGGCATGCATAACCAAAGTTTGACATGTTCATTCACACAAAACAATAAGCTGACCATTGGGAAGTTGAGCAATAGCTTGTGGAAACGCTTCCACGCCCCATCATCCGGGAAGGCAATGGTGATCTGCCAACACACAAAGCACACGAGTCAGAGAAGTAGCAACACGAATTTGGTACTAAAAAGAAATTAACAGGAGGAGCGATGGCTGCTACGCACATTGTCAGCGTCGGGGAGCTGCCGGAGGCGCTGCAGCAGGAGCGGAATCCCTGTCTCGAAGCATGGCAGGACATCGTCCCCGAAGTAGAACCTCTCCTGGAGCGCGTGGATGTCGTAGATGACGACGCTGGTCGGCCCGCCCCGGGACTTTGGGATCATGGAGAGGATGCGCGCGAGGGTGAATGCGGTGGCGACGTCGCCTTCCTCCTCGACGCGCTCGAAGGAGCCCGTGGGGAAGAAAGGCAGCACGAGCGTGAAGGAGGCGATGAAGAGCTTGGGCAGCGCGAAGATGACGGAGATCTGCTCGAAGATGACCGATGGCGAGCTGAACGACGCCAGGAACGCCACGTGCTGCCCCCGGATGTCGTGCGCGTTGTTGATGAACAGGTTCGGGAACCCGTCGTCGAAGCTCCTGTGCGGCGGCGGCGGCGGAAGCGGATCAGATGACTCTGCGAGACCGGCGAGGAAGAAGAGGAGGAGAGGGCATGGCGGCGTACCTCCAGTTGATGGACTGGAGCTGGATGGCGTCGGAGCTGGCGGCGACCTTGAGCGCGAGCTCCTCGCACTCGGAGCAGTAGAAGAGGTTTATCTGCTTCTTCGCCTTCTGCTGCCTCGCCACGACGACCTCCATCTCGTCCCGGGTTTCCCGCCGGCGGCGGCGGCGAGAGGGGAATCTCCGAAAAGAACGGCGCGGGGGGACGCCAAACCCCCCATGATGGACTATATAATCAGGCCCGTTAGAGATAACAATCATCCGTGACGGGCTTTAAAGTCATCTCAATCGGTTCCGTCTATAGAGCCCGTCACCGATGATCCTTATCTCTGACGGGCTCTGTCGATGGGCCCGATTGAGATATGCTAGGTCATCTCAATCGGGCCTAAACATATAGCCCGTCACAGATGAGTGTCATCGATGACGGGCTATATGTACATGGGTCTAGAGTATGACTGCACGAGTACATCTACAACGAAGCAAATTTAGGCCCGATTGAGATGACTTCGTTCTGACGGCCCACTAGTCCAAGCATGTGAGAGCCCGTCAGAGATGAGAGGATCTGTACTAGTGTTGTACTATGTTCAGAACAAATATTGGTAGAACCTAATATTCCTTATATTTGAATATTGAAGCTCCGTTTGAGATAGCTAAAATCAATGAATTGTTTAGTTTTTTTAATAGCTATTGAAGGGCGTAACAAATGAATTTCACTCGTACAAAGTTAAAAAGAAAGTTATAGACAACCATTCAAAGAAAAATTCATATAGAAATTAATTTGCACATAACACACCGTTTATTAGCTTGGAAGCGTGCAAATGAAAATAAAAAAAATCTAGAATCAAAAAAAAAATTAGGGCTTGGATAATTGATCTTTAACGTTGTAGTTTGGACTCGTCACGATTTTATGGTGGATATTTTTCTCTTTCTCTTTTATTAATGTAGACATGTACTCCCTCCAATTCTATAATTACGTTTTGGGTAAATTTGAGATCAAACTTTTATAACTTTGATTAGCAATAACTTTATAAATATTTAGTTTAAAGGCACTAGAACAAAATATTAGATTTTTCTTACAAAATATTGTGACAAAAGTAAAAATGAATTTATTTGTTGTATGTATTATAGTAAAAAATATATAGTCAAAATCTATATTTTGGATACCGTATCATTGTCCAAAATATCGAAAATTATAAAACTGAAGAGAGTAGTAGTTTGTAGATGGATCTATGAATTTATGTCCACCGATGGATTTATGAATTTATGAAAAGTAACCGTGTGTTTGGTTTGGGGATGTGGTGGGATGGGTTAGGTTCATTCATGTTTTTCTGGAATGGGTTGGACTTAGTTTCTGTTTGGTTGGAGGGATGGAATGAACCCTGTTTTTTTGTTTGGTTTGAGAGATATGATGGGTTGAAATAGTTCTATCCTTTGTTTGGATGGAGGGATGAAGGTGGGTTGTTTAGGTGGAGATACCTCCTAGTGAGGTTACCTCTCACATATGAAATTATTTATGGGACATTATTACCACATTACACATTAGGAAAAAAAATGCAGAACTCATGATGAACAAAATTTAATTTTCTTTTTTCTTCAACAGAACAAACAAAAGGATTGCTCATCTAAAAAAAATTGCTCAACAAAAGATTAACCATGATGTGCAATCATTACAGCAAACCAAGATGAAAACAAGAAAATTGACTATTTTGAGACATGCATCCATTCAAACAAAGATCAACACAAGAGGATCAGCAATTCTGAACTTCTGATTACAATAAAACAGGCTCTAGAAACCATGTTATTTTTACTTACCATACAACATATGCATCCATTCAATTATAATTAGGTGAAAGAATAAGAATGTCAGTCCTAACTCATACTGTATAACCAAAAACAGAAACAATCACACATAAATAACATACATCAAACCATACATACAAGGTTCAAGCCACAAATAATAATGAGTTAAAGTCTGATCACATAATAGTCCATCAAAGTCTTACACATAGCAGTCCAAGCATAGTGACAGTGCAAGCATAGAAGCCACACATAATTTTCAGGGCTTAAACGTCCAGCTCAAGCCTTACAAGTAATGCCCACCCACCGGCAACACATTCCATAATAGCAAAAGAACTACATAACTCATCCAACAACCCTACATTGATCCAGGAAACTTTTCACTAATGAACATAGCAACCCAATGTAACTTGTTTTCGAATGGAAGTCCATCAAAAGCTCTAGCAATGTGAGGGTTTGCCACCAAATGAGCATAGTAGAAAGATATGTGGATGTCCTGAAAACCAGGAAGGCTTTTCAGGGTGTCAAATAGACCTACCGGCAGCGTATTATCTGGCTCAGCAGCCTTCACTATAGCAGCAGCAAGCTTGTCACCAACACTGGTGATTGCCCTAATCAGACCATCGTCCTCACTTTCAATTGTTTTGGCCTTTTTTGGCTTGCTCGCAGATGATGTTTCAGCATCTAGATCAATAGTTGCTGGGCCACAATTCACCTCTTCGTTTTTAGCATCAACATCTTCAGTACTAAGAATTGCTCAATCTTAATTTTTTTTTGGTTGAAAGACTCTGAGTTTTTACTGTGGGCTGATTGATTATAAGGTTGTCTGCGCAAAGGTTCGTGAAGGTGAGAAGAGGATAGTTCGAATTAAGGAGGGGAATCCTGAAGGGCGGCATGTGGTTATTGTTGATGATTTAGTGCAATCCGGGGGAACACTTAGAGAATGTCAGGTATCAACATACTCTCTACGGCTTTGCCATGATACTATAAAGTAGTGCTTCAGTGACTTAATTTTTACTTATGTTGGATTTTCTTACTTCAACATTAGTGGGAGAGGCCAAGAGGGATATAGTTTTTTGCTATCTTTAGTTGTCTGACAAATAGTAATGCCTCCTATAATATACATTTCACATGTTGCCAACAGGCAGAGGTCCTGAAAAACAGAGAGATTAATTACATGCCCTTGTGAAACTTGATCCTAGCAAAGTCAGTCACATGCTTATTTTTGCATTTTCATTTGTGAGTAGACTTGATGTACATTTTACTCCATGCAATTGTTCTAACAAATTTGAGGATGTAATTCATAAACTGTTGACAGGATATGCTGCTTTATGTTTCATTTCTCATTAATGCTTCTTTGTCTAATTGTTTCGCAGAAAGTTTTAGCTGCTCATGGTGCTGCAAAAGTTAGTGCCTATGTGACTCATGCTGTTTTTCCCAAGCAGTCGTATGAACGCTTCACACACACTAATTCCGGTAATTGGTGATTCTCCTCTCTACTTTTCAGCCATTTCAAACATCTAATTCTCACTATTTTTTTCTTCACAGCTGGGCCAGCTAACCAGTTCGCCTACTTCTGGATCACTGACTCCTGCCCTCAAACAGTGAAAGCCATCAACCAACAACCTCTATTTGAGGTGTTGAGCCTTGCTGGTTCCATTGCGGATGCCCTTCAAATATGAACTTCTGTATTTGGTAACGCGCAAGGAGTGGAAACGCGTATCGCTATGTGCAATGTAATAATGAACATAATCAGGGTGTTTTCTGTGAAATATGAAGGACCTTGCTATAAAATTTGAGAATTCTGACAGTTAGGTCCCATTTGAAACTAAGTATCTGATATTTTAGAGAAACTTCTATAGAAAGTTTTCACATCAAATATACCATTTTAGTAATTTATCATGTGTTTAGTTCGAGAGATAAAGTGGGTTGGTGTTAACGGTGAAATTTGGTAATCGACTTGGAAAGAAAAGGAGAAACCGAAGCAGAGAAGACAGATTGAATTGGAGTCAGACCACACTTCGTATCGGACCCAGTAATTGTATCGGACTGTGGATGTGTTGCCATAAAGAGCGTATCGGCCGATACGGATTCGATGTTAACGTGGGCCGATATGGGTTGTGAGTTGATAGTGTCAACATGGGCTTGGTCTGGGCCCGGAATAAGCTTCAAGGAAGTTGCCAAATAGAGATAAAACTCGGTTTTAGGCAGTTGTATCTTGTAAATTAAGTAGTTTAGATCTAATCTGTGGCCTAAGTCTGCTGCAAGGACTTGTTTGTTAGTTGTAGATAAGATCGTGCCCTACAAGGGTTCTGTTGTAACCTCGGGTATAAATATCCCGATAGTTTGTACATAGAAACTCTCTCTCAATCAATCATACAATCAAACTAATCTACTTTCGGCGCATCGCCAACCCTCGCAAGAGGCTGACTTCTGACGAGTTCTTGCTTCCTAAGAGCAAGGTAAGAACTCGTACCCGACGATTTACATCGTCGGGGCTAGCGTGTCGCTTTAGGCACGTTAAGCCCTGATGATGTGATCGTTGTTTATCGTGTGTTAGCTAATCTTGACGCGGTCTTCTGATTCTGTCTCGTCAGCAGTTAACTCATTTTAGGGTTTATTGCCGATGATGGTTGAATCAGTTTGCTCGTTTAGATTATCTAAGGCATTTACCATCCTCAAAAGCAATCGACGGCTTGATTTTCTTTGTGTTAAGTCTCGATTCACACTTTGAGTTGCTATCGACCTTAGTCCTATTTCAAGATCTAACACGAAGCATGTTTTCGATTGTAATTAAGGATAGCGCCGAGGTTTCAGCCGGTCTTATCTAATGCATGTGATTATTTATGTTCTTGCATGTGTTTGCCACTTATACATGTGGATCGACGAATATAAACATATCAGTCACAGAGTGTTTTTAAAGACTTCTTTGTGGTTGGTGTATTTATGCTAGCCGATTGACTTGTATAAGTTTACACTAGAGTAATAGCTAGTGTAGTTATCCTCATGAAACCCTCATCGGCTAATTCCATTAATTTGTCACACGCTTTTGGCATGTGCCGATGAGATTAGATGTCTTCAATTTGCTTATTATATTGAGTAAGCCGATACAGCTTTGCCCTATCGGCTGGGCTATAACAATGTGACATCGGCCTATCGGCCGATCGACCATTGTTTTCTGACATGGTTCACTTGTTTCTTGTTGATTGTAGATCAAATCAACTGGCACGCTCTGCGCACGACTAGGCAAGCCAATTTGGACCTGCACTGGAGTTAAGCAGATCTCCCAGGCCGTCGTGGAAACGTAGAGCCCGTCTTTTGTTGCGAGGCGGGTCTAAATTCTACGCCAACACGCTTTTGGCACGCCCGGTGGGACCAAACAACGCAAACCCAGCAACAACAACAAGATCTCCTCAAGATGTCGAAGCAGGTCGAGATTTCCGAGGAGAACATCGTACCTGTGACCGCCGACCAGCTCAATGCAGAGCAGAAGGCTGAGATGGAAAATCTGGTCGAGTAGTTCCAGAATATGTACCTGCAAACATATTCTAGGACTCGGCAAGGCACCTTGATCCAAAAATCCAAGGTAGTTATGCCGAGTCCCGGAGATGGAGCTGGCACGTCAGCGGCGGCACATGACCACGCCGTCAAGACCGAGGATACTGCAGCGCCGACGTTGCAAGATAGGATTGACTCCGCAGTTCATTCTGCGCTAGTCAACCAGTCGGGGATTCTGGTGAACACATTGACCAATACGGTCAAATCGATCCTAGATGGGACGATTCACCAGTACAAGCCTCAGGGGCCGATTTTCTTACCGGAAAATAAGCTCCCTGCCTATCGGACCCTGAGGAACGACCTGAGCACGGCTCAGCCAACAGCGCCGATGCCACCCCCATCGGCGCAGCCAACGACAACACTGCCATTGGTCCTTACCAGGCAGACAGGGGGGAGCCCTCAGCATATCACGGAGGAGCAGTATGCACAATGGACCAAGGGGAAGCAACCAGTGATCGAGCCGATGCAGCAAGTTCATATCAACCAACCATTGGCCGGACAGTCGCAAGCCCCGGTTTTCAACAATCCTCCACCACAGGCGGTTTACAATACGCCACAGGGCTACCAACAGCACACCACAGGGCAGTATGGCGCGCAGAACCTTGATCACCATTATCAGCCATACTCCCTAGGCAGTATCAAGCAGAGGGTTTGCAACAATCATATCAGCAATACCTCTCACATCAGCCCGCAGGATATTGGGCCGATATGATAGCCGAAGTGATGCGTGATCAGTTCGGCTTGAAGCCCAAGGAGAACTCTACAGTGTATCGGCACCCGTACCCCGAGGAATTTGACAGAGTGCCATTGCCAGGCCGATACAAGATCCCGGACTTCTCCAAGTTTTCGGGGCAGAACAACGTCTTGACTTACGAGCATGTAAGCCGATTCCTAGCACAGTGCAGGGAGGCATCGGCTATCGAGGCGTTGAGGGTGAGATTTTTCCCTCTGTCCTTGTCAGGGTCTGCGTTTACGTGGTTTTCATCTCTATCCTGCAATTCCATCAGAGGATGGATAGATCTGGAGAAACAGTTTCATAGGTATTTCTATAACGGCGTACAAGAAATGAAACTGTCCGATCTGACCGCCATTAGGCAACGAGTCGACGAATCGGTCCCGGAGTATATTCAACGATTCAGGGACGTAAGGAACAGATGCTACAGCCTTAGCTTGACCAATTCACAGCTCGCCGACTTGGCGTTCCAAGGATTGTTAGGGCCGATACGCGAGAGGTTCTCCTCGCAGGAATTTGAAAGCCTAGCTCACCTAGCACAACGGGTGTCGGCCCACGAACAACGATTCCAGGAGGCTAAGAAATTTGCAAAAAAGATCAATGCAGTTTATTAGTATGCCTCCGACGACGACGACGAAGAAGATGTTGATGTCGACCTGGCTGAGTGGGCCCGGATGAGGAAGCCGACAAATTGCCAATGGGTAAAAAAGGGCGACAAAGAAGACAAATTCGACTTCGACATCAACAAGGCCGATAAAATATTTGACCTACTGTTGCAAGAAAAGCAGATTTAGTTGCCAGTAGGTCATGTATTGCCATCGGCCGAAGAGATCAAGAAATGGAGATATTGCAAGTGGCACAACTCTTATTCACACCATACAAATGAATGCAAGATCTTCAGACAACAGATTCAATCGGCCATCGAGCAAGGCATGATTAAAATCGATGATGCCAAGCGACCGATGAAGATCGAAGGACACCCGTTCCCAGTCAACATGGTGCGGGCGGACAGGGCCGATGGCAGTGCCCATCGGACCGGCAAGCGACCTTATCAGACCTCTAAGGGCCTGATTAGAAAATACCAGCGGAGGCAGGAAGAACAAGCTCAAGACCACGTCGATCAAGACAACTCTTACGACCCACATTGGGAGTGCGAGTTTTTCTGGTTTTGCTGGAATGAGGGGATGACGTTGCCATCCATTCAGGAGTGCCCTGCGTGCAACGGACCAGAAGATTATTATCAGGGCAACTCAAGTAGGCAAGCGCATCGGCCGGCCAAGCAAAGGAAATCTGTTCATGAGAGGTTAGGGCCGATGCACCAAGACCAACAGACCGAAGCCGAGGAACAGGTCCAGAACCCTCAATGGTGCCCAAGCGATGTATTCAGTAAGACACAAAAACGGCGGGTTCAGAGGCTAAGGAGGAAAGAACAAATCCAAGAGCAACAGGTGGCAATAACCCATCGGTCGGCCAAGACCAAGAAAGAGTGGAGGATAAAATTCATGGTGGTCACGGCCGATGAGGGCACCTCCAATACAGCCAGGCCTCTGCGGCTTCAAAAGGTAAACGATCGACATCGGCGCCTGTTAACATGGTTTTTATACTGCCAGCAGAGTACAGCGTGCAGGCGGCCGATGAAGCAGTGGCCGACGATGAACAATCTTCGGCTAGGCTACAGTTGTCACCAGATCAAGCCATATTTTACAAGCCAGTTGACGATAACTACAGGCACTTGCAGCCGTTATACATCAAAGGATTCATCAACGGGCGGCCGATGACGAAGATGCTGGTCAACGGCGGCGCGGTGGCCAATTTAATGCCATACACAACCTTCAGGAAGCTTGGAAAGGTACCTGAAGATCTAATCAAGACAAACATGGTGTTGAAAGACTTTGGTGGCAACGCGTCCGAGGCGATGGGGGTCCTAAACGTGGAACTCACCGTGGCCAGCAAGACAATACCCACCACCTTCTTCGTCTTCGACCGAAAGGGTTCCTACAGCTTGTTGTTGGGACGGGATTGGATCCACGCAAACTGTTGTGTCCCTTCAACAATGCACCAATGCCTCATGCAATGGCAAGGGGACCAGGTCGAGATCGTGCAGGCCGATCGGTCGGTACACGTGGCCAATGCCGATCTCGCAGTATGGGAGATGGAGGGAATCGACTGCTTGTCCGGGCGAGTCTGGGACACCGATTTCCTCAAAGTAACTGACTGCGACATCGAGACGATTGAAGATCAAGACAAGCAGTTACTTTAGCAAAGATGTGCCGTCCGCCGTTGAAGATGAACAAGCTAGTCCCTACACAGATGATGCGGTGGACGAGCTCGATGGCAAGTTGGGACAAGGTTTTACGTCGGCCGATGAGCTTGAAGAAGTTGATATAGGAATAGGTGATAGGCCTAGGCCGACATACGTAAGTGCCAACCTGCCAAAGGAATACAAGAGTAATCTTATAAATCTGTTGAAAGAATTCATGGATTGTTTTGCATGGGAATATCATGAGATGCCAGGATTAAGCCGATCAATTGTAGAACATCGGCTACCAATCAAACCAGGCTATCGGCCGTTTAAACAAGCTCCTAGGAGATTTAAGGCCGATATGCACGAAGCTATCAAGGCAGAGATCACACGACTTTATAATGCCAACTTCATCAGACCTTGCCGATACGCAGAATGGGTCTCCAACATAGTTCCAGTAATGAAGAAAAATGGCAAGCTTAGGTTATGTATTGACTTCAGAGACTTGAACAAAGCAACACCGAAAGACGAGTACCCTATGCCTCTGGCCGATTTGCTTGTCGATGCCGCGTCTGGGCACAAGGTTATCAGCTTCATGGATGGGAACGCAGGCTACAACCAAATTTTCATGGCCGAAGAAGATGTTCACAAAACAGCCTTCCGATGCCCAGGGGCAATCGGCCTATATGAATGGGTTGTCATGACATTCGGTTTGAAGAATGCCGGAGCTACGTATTAGAGGGCCATGAATTATATTTTTCATGATCTTATCGGCTCTTTGATTGAAGTTTATATTGATGATATCGTCGTGAAGTCAAGAGAATATGATATGCACCTGGCCAATTTACGCAAGGTACTCGAAAGAGCGAGGAAGTATGGTTTAAAAATGAACCCTAACAAGTGTGCCTTTGGCGTATCGGCCGGTCAGTTCCTGGGTTTCTTGGTCCACGAAAGAGGAATCGAGATTACACAGAAGAATATCGATGCTATAAAGAAAATCAAACCTCCGACGAACAAGACCAAGTTACAATCTCTGCTCGGCAAGATCAATTTTGTTCAGCGCTTTATATCGAACCTGTCAGAAAGAATAGAGCCGTTCACTCCGTTATTGAAGATAAAAGAGCATGAAGAGTTCATATGGGGTGATAAGCAGCAGAAGGCACTGGACGACATCAAGGAGTATTTGAGCTCCCCACCAGTTTTAATTCCTCCACAGAAGGGAATTCCGTTTAGACTGTACCTATCGGCCGATGAGAAGTATATCGGCTCAGTCTTAGTTCAGGACATTGACAGCAAAGAGCGAGTCATTTTCTATCTCAGCAGGAGGTTGCTGGATGCCGAGACAAGGTACACGCCGGTAGAAAAACTCTGTTTGTGCTTATATTTCTCATGTACTAAGTTGAGGCATTATTTACTTTCCAATGAGTACATTGTGGTAAGTAAGGCCGATGTGATGAAATACATGCTATCAGCCCCCGTATTAAAAGGAAGAATTGGGAAGTGGATTTTTGCCTTGACAGAGTTTGACCTATGGTATGAATCGGCTAAAGTGATCAAGGGACAAGCCCTAGCCGATTTTATTGTTCAGCACAGAGATGACTCAATTGCATATTCAGATATTGTGCCATGGACCTTGTATTTCGATGGGTCTGTCTGCAGACATGGATGCGGTATCGGCCTAGTTATCATATCCCCTCGGGGGGCAAGTTTTGAGTTTGCTTTTACTATCAAGCCTTATTATTCTAACAATCAAGCAGAGTACGAAGCGGTGCTTAAAGGCTTGCAGTTATTACGAGAAGTCGAAGCCGATTCCGTAGAAATCATTGGTGATTCGCAACTGGTAATCAATCAACTTTCTGAGGCGTATGAATGCAAGAACGATATTCTCAGAGTCTACAACGAGGAGTGCAAGGAGTTGCTACAAGGTTTCAAGATTGTGACGATGAGGCATATACCCAGGAAGCAGAACTTCGAGGCCAATGATTTAGCTCAGGGGGCATCGGGATACCAGCCGATGGCTAAAGATGTCCAGATTCAGATTGCTCTCGTGCATGCCGACGACTGGAGGTTTGACATCATCGAGTATTTGAGGAATCCTTCTCAATCGGTGTCACGAAGAATGAAGTATAAAGTTTTACATTATGTCTTGCTGGACGATGACTTGTATTATCGGACGATTGATGGTGTCTTACTCAAGTGCCTAGGCCCCAAGGAGGCCAAAACTGTTATGAGTGAAGTACATGAAGGGATTTGTGGAACCCATCAATCGGCCCATAAAATGAGATGGCTGTTGAAGCGCGTCGGATATTTTTGGCCAACCATGCTAGAGGATTGTTTCAAGTATTATAAAGGATGTCAGGATTGTCAGAAGTTTGGAGCAATTCAAAGAGCACCGGCATCGGCTATGCATCCAATCATAAAGCCGTGGCCATTTCGTGGATGGGGAATAGATATGATCGGCCAGATTAACTCGCCATCGAGCAAGGGACACAAATATATCTTGGTGGCTACAGATTACTTCACAAAGTGGGTTGAGGCCGTTCTCCTTAAGAAGGTTGATTCCAAAGATGCAATTTAGTTTGTCAAGGAATATATTATATATCGGTTTGGGTTACCTCAGACAATAACCACCGATCAGGGATCAATCTTCGTATCCGATGAGTTCGTCTAGTTCGACGACAGCATGGGCATTAAATTATTAAATTCTTCTCCTTACTATGCGCAGGCTAATGGGCAGGCAGAGGCTTCTAATAAGGCCTTAATCAAGTTAATCAAGAGAAAAATCGACGAACAGCCGAGGCAATGGCACACAACGCTGGCCGATTCTCTTTGGGCGTATCGGATGGCTTGCCATGGTGCAATTCAAGTGTCTCCGTATCAGTTGGTTTATGGACACGAATTTATGCTGCCGTGGGAAACCAACATCGGCTCAAGGAGGATTGCCTTGCAAGATGACTTGACAGCCGATGAGTACCATAATCTTATGGTAGATGAGTTAGACGATTTGGCACATGTCCGATTACGGGCCTTAGAGAAGATCAAACGTGATAAAGATAGAGTGACTTGTCATTACAACAAAAAAGTTGTCGCCAAGTCATTTGAAGAAGGGGATCTTGTATGGAAATTAATAATGCCGATTGGTTCCAGAGATAATAAATTCGGAAAGTGGTCACCTAATTGGGAAGGTCCTTTTCAAATTCATCGCTGTGTTCCTCGCAATGCTTATTTGCTCAAGGGGTTGGATGGCGAGATTTATGGACGAGCTCTTAATGGTAAGTACTTGAAGAAATATTATCCTAGCGTCTGGATCGACTCATGATTGGCCCTCCAGCCGATTTATGATTACAGCCGATGTGTTATGCATCGTCTTTAGATGGCCGATACATACTATCGCCCTTAGTTCAAATTTTACAACATGAGCCCTCACTTTCTAAAATTTGGGGGGCATATATATACACAAGCGCGGAATTTTTCAAGGAATTTTTCTGGGAAGTTTTCAAGGAATTTTTCGAGGGATTTTCACGTCGGATTCTTTCAGTTTGAGACTGAATTCGGCTTTCTGGCCGATGAGGTTGATTTCAGTAAGGGGATATTTGTTTGCAAAAAGGATTTTAGAAGTAATATTCAGACTGAAATTTTTACACAGCAGTAAGATCAAATTCGGCTGCATGGCCGATAAGGTTCGTATTTACACAGTACGAGGACAGAATATGCTACGTTACCCTATGAAGTCTGCAATAGCAGCAATGGCTTTGCGGTGAATCTGCTCGACGTCTTCTATAGCCTGGGCATCATCGGCCATCGACCCTGGGATCGGCTTCAGTGATTTGCTTAGGGTCGCAAGGTACTTGGCCGATGCCTTGAGCTTTGCCGTCTGGTCTTCTATGACCTTAGGTGATGCAGCTATTCCGGCTTCGACTTCTTGGATTTCTCGACGTGTCGATTCCAGCTTCGATACCAGCTCTGCCTCGAGGCGATGGAGTTCTTCGAGTTTGTGCTTCAGGGCAATCGGCTCCACCGTTAGCTCGTCCAACCTGGTCTTATCAGCGTTAACCTGAGCCTTGCTAGCGGATAAGGCCGATTCTAGTTGTTCACGCTCTCGTCGTTCAGTGAGTCTTTCTTTTGCCTTGTTGAGCTTAAATCGGTATTGCTCCAAGAAGATGGCCGGCGTTAGAATATCCATCAGGTCTTTGGGCAGTTCGTCTTGGATTTTTTGTACCCTGGTTCTGACGGAGGCGCAATCTTCCACCAAACACTCCAACGAGTCCTCTAGCCGATTAGCGATGTCGATCAGCCGGCTCTTCAGGTCATCAGAGATTGGTGCCTTGGCTGTGCTGGGTAGTTCCTTGTCTTCATCATCAAGAAATTGGCCGATATCAAAGGAGAACATATCGGCTAGGTTCTGCAGATATCAACATGGGTCAAAGTCAGCTTTGTTAAATAGGAACCGGCAGAGAGGGGATTGGAGTAATTTTAATTACCTGTGTTAGAGCATCGGTGGTACTTGCATCGGCCTCCCTTTGCTTTGTCGATTTAGTAGGCGAGGGGGTTGGCCGATGTGGTGAAGGTGATGGAGCCCTAGGCTAAAAAAGCAGGAAATTGGTAAATAGGGTTATGTAAATAGCAAGATAATGCAAAAATCAACTCTTACCGAGACAGTCAGAGAGGGTGGTGGAGAAGAAGGAGTCCTCAATCGTGCCTTGGCTCGTTCGCGCCGTTGTAGAGTGGCTTTCTTGGTTCTAGGTAAAGGGGCCGATCGAGTTTTCTCCTTCAACACAGACGACGCCGCAGCCTGAAGAGGACATGAAGTTAAAGTATGACAGTACAAGGGGATTATGTAAACACAAAGAAGAGATTATACTGACCTTGCGAATTGCGTGTCTGGTCCTTTTTGGTTGCGGGGCATCATCTTGGTCATCGGCTGGTGGGATCTCAGCAGCTTCGGCCGATGGCTCTTTGGTGGTTTCGGCCGGTGTGTCTTCTTCTTCATATGCATCGGCGGCCGCTGCATCGACTTCCTCCTCCATCACTTGTTTTCAAAGAATTCTTCCATGGAGGGGTCTAGCTTTTCAAGATCGGCTTGGTCATCAACTTTAATCTTCTTGCTGGATTTTTGGGCTTTGCCCTTAGTTGGCGCTTTCCTCTTGGGGTTTTCTTTAATCATCGGTCCCTGGAGCAATGATGATATCTTCGGGGTAGTAAGGCCGATGATGGATTCCAGGATGGTTGACCTTGATGGAGCTATAGCTGGAGCATAAAAGATTTTTCGTCCACTGTTGCTCACGGATGGAATCGGCCCGTCTGGGACTTGAGGACTGATACCCTGGATAAGCTCTGTCACATAAAATCTGGCCGATTGATGGAAGATGTGGGCGGCCCACTCTTGCCACCATGCCTGGAAGCCGATGTGGACAAAAGCGCTTAGGTGCAGCCGGTCGCAGTCGCCGAGATTTGGGAGCTCGATTTCAAACGCCTTGCTCATAATCAGCGCTGATGGAACCGTGCCTCTGCTTTCTAGGAGCTTATGAAGATACAGGCTGATGGGGAGTTGCCCGAGCCCGCATTGCTTAGCAGCTATCATTGGGTTGTAAAACTCATAGGATAGGCTGGTGCTTCTTCCTTGAAATATGCCTACTGGGAGCAGGCACGGGGTGAGGCCGATCATGAATAACTCCCTCGACTCCATGCCATCATTTATCAAGCTTAGTTGAAGATCGTCGGGGAGCTCATAATCTCGATCCGTTGTGTACACGAACATGTCCATTCTGGTTGATGGGGGCCCGGTGAAGAAGCAAATGAACCAGGCTACCATGTCTTCAGCCGATTGGTCTGTGCCTGGATACACGGAGGCTGCTTCCCCATAGGACATGCATCTTCTGCTCCTGGGATCTTCGTGATCGGCGTATTTTGATGGAAAGCGAGAGTCCGATAGAGGTGGCCGATCAACCATGGTGTTGGTGTAAATGGATAGCCAGAGCTGAATGAACCACCATGGTCCTCCATGAGCTACAGTCTGTTTTAGCATCAGGTCCTGTGTGGAGATATGGAGCAGCCGATAGACAGCTCCCAGGAGGTATCGGCCCAAAGGGATTTGTTTCTTGTCGACCAAAGCCTGAGCCAAGTGTTGACAGTTCGTAGTAAGGCCGCAAGTCGATCCGCAGAAGACAAATCTCTCCAACCACAGTGTCAGGAAGGCTACGTGTTCTCGTTCTGAGACCGATCCCTGTTCCATGTGTTCAGAGATGTATCCGGACCAGCCTCCGATTTTCTTGGTCTTCAACTTGTGATTGCTGTTTATCAGGAGGCTGAAGGGATTAATCTCAGAGTCGATATCCAGTCCTGTCAGTATCTTGACATCTATAAAGATGGGGGTCATCGGACCTTGCTTGAACATGAAGGCGTTCAAGGTACTAGACCAGAAGTACCTTGCAGCCGACATGAGTGGCTCATTCTTCTTGGTATCGGCCAGGGACAAAGTGATGCATTGGCCGATCTCAATCTCGTCCCAGTGGACTTGTTTGGCAGCAGCAATCCTCTCATGCCAGGTTCTGTATCTGTTAAGCTTCGATGGCCAGGACCTGAAGGTATGTTTCCAGGAAGAAACATTGGGTTTGACTTGCCTAAAGGGGATTCTGTCCGTCTCGGCATTGATTAGCCAAGTTGGGTCGTGATCGCCCATGGGGCCTAGCAGAAAGCGATGGGATTTGTCGTCGGTGGGGATCAAGATTTGGTTTTTGAAGACCTAGATCGTGAGAATGACGATGAAAATATAAGACCCGGGGGGCAGAGAGTAAAAACCCTAACTTGGAGAAATCGGCGGAGAAAGCGATAATGTGGGTTTTGAAGGAATTGACTTACCGCAGGGATCTCGGAGGCATAGAACGGGGCGGAGGTCATCGTTGTCGTTGAAGGGGTCGCTGTGAAGGGGGTCGATGTTGACGGAACGCCGAGGGGTCGCCGGAGTTGAGGAACGCGAAGGGTTTGTTGAATCGGCGGCGGAAGGATTTGAATCTGGATCTGCACGGTTTTCAGACAAGACCTAGCAAAGAAGTCGACGGGTTCCTCGGAGCTAATTCCGCCACATTATATAATGAAGCGGAATTGGGGGGCATGTGTTAACGGTGAAATTTGGTAATCGACTTGAAAAGAAAAGGAGAAACCAAAGCAGAGAAGACAGATTGAATTGGAGTCAGACCAGGCTTCGTATCAGACCCAGTAACTGTATCGGACTGTGGATGTGTTGCCATAAAGAGCGTATCGGCCGATACGGATTCGATGTTAACGTGGGCCGATATGGGTTGTGAGTTGATAGTGTCAACATGGGCTTGGTCTGGGCCCGGAATAAGCTTCAAGATGCCAAATAGAGATAAAGCTCGGTTTTAGGCAGTTGTATCTTGTAAATTAAGTAGTTTAGATCTAATCTGTGGCTTAAGTCTGCCACAAGGACTTGTTTGTTAGTTGTAGATAAGATCGTGCCCTATAAGGGTTCTGTTGTAACCTCGGGTATAAATATCCCGATAGTTTGTACATAGAAACTCTCTCTCAATCAATCATACAATCAAACTAATCTACTTTCGGCGCATCGCCAACCCTCGCAAGAGGCTGACTTCTGACGAGTTCTTGCTTCCTAAGAGCAAGGTAAGAACTCGTACCCGACGATTTACATCGTCGGGGCTAGCGTGTCGCTTTAGGCACGTTAAGCCCTGATGATGTGATTGTTGTTTATCGTGTGTTAGCTAATCTTGACGCGGTCTTCTGATTCTGTCTCGTCAGCAGTTAACTCGTTTTAGGGTTTATTGCCGATGATGGTTGAATCAGTTTGCTCGTTTAGATTATCTAAGGCATTTACCATCCCCAAAAGCAATCGACGGCTTGATTTTCTTTGTGTTAAGTTTCGATTCACACTTTGAGTTGCTATCGACCTTAGTCCTGTTTCGAGATCTAACACGAAGCCTGTTTTCGATTGTAATTAAGGATAGCGCCGAGGTTTCAGCCGGTCTTATCTAATGCATGTGATTATTTATGTTCTTGCATGTGTTTGCCACTTATACATGTGGATCGACGAATATAAACATATCGGTCACAGAGTGTTTTTAAAGACTTCTTTGTGGTTGGTGTATTTAAGCTAGCCGATTGACTTGTATAAGTTTACACTAGAGTAATAGCTAGTGTAGTTATCCTCATGAAACCCTCATCGGCTAATTCCATTAATTTGTCACACGCTTTTGGCATGGGTCGATGAGATTAGATCTCTTCAATTTGCTTATTATATTGAGTAAGCCGATACAGCTTTGCCCTATCGGCTGGGCTATAACAATGTGACATCGGCCTATCGGCCGATCGACCATTGTTTTCTGACATGGTTTACTTGTTTCTTGTTGATTGCAGATTAAATCAACTGGCACGCTCTGCGCACGACTAGGCAAGCCAATTTGGACCTGCACTGGAGTTAAGCAGATCTCCCAGGCCGCCGTGGAAACGTAGAGCCCGTCTTTTGTTGCAAGGCGGGTCTAAATTCTACGCCAACAGTTGGGTTGGATCGAACCCACTTTTTGGGGTGTTTGGTTTAGGACAGGTGGGATGGGATGATCCCTGAAAAGAAATATTCTTCTAAGATCCGGGTTGGACTGGTCCTTCAAAAACTAGCAAATCAATCCATCCTACTTTTTTGTCTCACTGACATGTGGGACATCCCCTAAAAACTAGAACAATCCTATCCTTCATGCCAAACGGATAGTGAAGACGATCTCATCCTAAAAATAAGGATGAGTCCAACCCATTTTCCCTCATCCCTAAACCAAACACATGTTTAAAAAACATGCTAATGAAAATCAAGATAAAGCATGTATCTTAATTAGTTTCAAATGGGCCCTTAGGACATGTTCAAAGGTAGAGTCTAGTGTGGACTCTCTCTGTACTCCACGTCAACAAAAAAACTTCCACATACAAAGGACTGTTATCAGACTCTCCATTGATACAGGCTAATAAATTCATAGCATGTATAATAGATTAAATGTAAATTGCTTTGCATGTATTAGTGTTTCTTCTTAATAGAACCACTACTACATTACGCTCGCATAACCATACAAAAAAGGGACGATGTGCATCCTACCTATTGTTGACAAAAATCTGCGTCCAGCCAATAGTACCTAATCTGCGTTGACGCGAACCGTGTCGAAACACACGAAGACCTAAGAGATCTGTTTAGCTCCAGTGCAGGTCCTAAAATTGATAAGATGCGGGCATGCCAGTCAGTTTATTCTACAACTGACAAGATATATAAATTGAAGTTCACAAAGCCGATCGGCCATCAAGCCGATATAGTAATTCCAGCCAATGTCGATAGGAATTTGAGCCATTGGCTATGTAAATTCTGATGCTATAATGATATGAAGACAATCAGCTGATAATAATGTAATAAAATAATAATATAATTCAATAGAAACCAATCGGCCAATAATGACATGATAGAATAAGTGCTGGTTCGATGGTTAAAGCATACATCGGCTAGAGATGCGATGTCGCTAAATCCAAACGATTAAATAATCAATGAAGCATTTGTTGTCATCGGTTAAAACCAACTTGTATGTAATCCTTATAAGCCGACGCAACGTCCAGATAACTCATCGGCTGAAACTCCGATGAAACCCTTATTGGCAATCAAAGAGCAAGCTAGTTCTTATAATTCCAAACACAACTTAGTAGGTCAAACCTAATTGATGCAGCCTAAGTATGAAAAGAAGTATAAGGTCTAGACAATCGAGCCTTTGATTGATTTTCAGGGTGATCATGTGTTAAATTTAACCAAAACAGTAAAACCATCCAAGAGAAATTTAACACATCAGATAAGATCGGCTAACCCTCCGATGAAACATTATCATGAACCTATTGGCTTAACAAGACTTAGATTATGAACAACAATCTAGTAGGTCGAACTCAACCGATGCAACATAAAATTGTATATACTAATCTAACATTCATTGAGTCGATAAATCTGTCTAATGTGATGGATATAACAAATTTATCTAAAGCATCTGAAATTCGATCTAATTTCTCCGTAGCTTACTTTGTGTAGGAGAAAAATTGAGAATAATAGAACATGAAGAACATGACATTTGTTTCTAAACTTTAGTTCCTGCTGCAGCACTAAAGAAAAGTATTAGCATTTCAAACCGATCTTAACGAGTCCTGAGGAGAAAAGAGGGAAAGTTTGGAAAAGAAAAATCTGGAAGAGAATAGACGAAAAATGTGAAAATTGGCTGACAATTTTTTTTTGCCTGGCCTGCGGCCTGCTAGATGAAATTCATCCTACTGAGAAGCAAAATAAAAAAAAAAAACAAGGTCCTACCGAGATTTGAACTCGGGTTACTGGATTCAGAGTCCAATGTCCTGACCACTAGACCATGGGACCATTTTGGTTAACTGATGACCATGAGACCATTTTCTTTAACTGCCCAAGCCCCAAGCTATCGTTATATAATGCGTGAACCATTGCTGTGCAGATTAGTGCTTAAGAGCTCCACTCCGAAGCATTCAGGAATTGCACAGCGTTCCTTAGGACGATTCTTTCTTGTCAGGGCCAAATGGATTACAAGATCGCCTACAAAACTAGCTAAGAACCCCAGCCTGTGACGTTTTTGGTTGGGTAAGACGCAATCTTGTAGATGTCACAGACTCCCTCCGGCTTGCCGGTGCCCCTCCTGATCCTAAAATACCCTTGCTCTCCCCAGTTCTTGCACCACGAGTTCTTCATGATGATGTAGTCCTGGCCGTAGTACGAGGCGTAGCCAACAGCCGTCAGTGCATGATCCAGTTGAATCCCACACTCCCCATCAAAGATCCCCTGCATCCAGTATTCAGATACACCCATTTTGTCAGTTTAATGTTTTTGTACTGATCTGTAGTGTGTCATGGTGAATGAAGATTGAAGAACAGTCGACCAATTTGTTTACCCCTTTGTAGAACTGAAAGTCTCTGCTCCCAGCTGCTATCCCCACACTGACAGGCTGATGAGCCAGTGCCTTCAGTAGGCTTGCCTCGCTGTTCTCCGGGACATCCTCGTAACTAGTTATGGTGATGACTTTGAAATGAGGCTATAATCACCAGTCATCACGGCAGTTAAAATAAACTGTTAGAAATCCTGCTAGATTACTAGTAGATGTGTTTACAGCTGAATTGACTCTGAAGAAGAAGTGATTTTCATGTGCCAACCTGCTTTTCTCTGCAGTAGCCTTCTTCCATGTGGTATGGGTAGTCTTCCTCCGTGTGGATCCCCTGGTTCCCCATTATGTATGCGAAGGCGAAGTCCATCAGCCCACCTCCACAGCCATGATTGAAGGTGTTGTCGCAGTCCATCAGTTCCTGCTCTGATAATGATATCAACTTGCCGGTCACAATCTGGTTTATACCTTCAACAGCTGCCACCGTTGAAAAAGCCCAGCAACTTCCTGCAAGAGACCATTTTCTCTTACAGCATTTTCATGGCACAGATTGCAATTACATCATAGCATATACTATTTCAGTTGGTAATTTAATAGTATCAATATGCTGAAATAGATTGTGCACATTTTCAGGCATTGAGTACCAATATGCTATATAGATCGTGTGCATTTTTCAGACAACGAGCTTACCACATTCTCCTTGGTTCTTAACCGGTGTCACTGCTCCCTTATTCCTCCAGTCCACTGCCCAGGGCAAGTTAACGGCGTTTGCGTACCTGAATGTTGCTGAACCATGCGTCTGAGCATCCCTTCTTGCTAACCCCGGTTTCAGTCCCAGGTAACTGTCCTTGAATTCCTCATGTGCAATGTCAGCAAACTGATTTAAGCCGAACCAATAGCTGCCATTTCTCCTGTTCGTCTCCACAATGTGCCTCAGGTTTCGCTTGAAGATCTCATACCTCTTGACCTTCTCCTTTGGGCTTGCATAAATCTTGCGATGTTTGACTGACCAGGATGTGAAGAGACCAACAAGTTTATTTGGCAATGCAAGATCCTCCTGCGAGTATCCGACAACGGAAGGATCATGGTGACTAGCAATGGCAGAACATGCCACAAAGCCTAGCAGCAAGAAGAGCATGGAGAGCTTGGAGTCCATGGCAAGATGGCTAATGTTTCCTGCCATGGCATGCCCAGAATTCATGAACACTCTTTATAATGACCAGCCATGTTTCTTGCAAGTAATTCACTACACCTGAATTCTGAATTCCTGACAAGGGCCCTTCTGGCTCAAGCTGTGAAGGAGTGGTACTAGTACCTTGCTTTATGAAGAAGCTGCAGTTGCAGGTATACTTTTGCTCCATAGTTTATTCAGAAAATTGCTTGATGTATGACTTTATTGTTTTATTGATGGCCTCTTATCATGTTTATAATTTTGATTTCTGTTAAAAGAGAAGTTTCTTGTGCTTGCAACCTTGCAAACCTCTCAGTTGGAGATAACTTGCTCGACCATGCGAAGCAGGTGCACAGGCAGCAGTGGTTTTTTAGAAGGATGGACAAGTATCCTTTGCTTATCTGCTCAAGTCATCACCAAACAGAAGTACACCAAACTATTCTATTACCAGATCAACCAACCATTAGTATTTTCCCAGTTCGAGTTTGGTGTACGTGCTCAGAGGCTTGCAGAATTGGCTGGGATGAGATATACATGATCTGTCCCCGCAAAAAAAAAAAGAGATATACATGATCTGAATCTTCGAAGTGAAATATGTGTTTATTTGGACTTTACAGGCAGAAACATTTTTTTGGGGGGAATTTGCAGGGTATAGCATATTACTATTTTCTTTTGTAATGTCTATATAGCATTTGACAAAAATACCCGACTGCCTGGATCGCTTTGAGATTTGTGCACTAACCTCTAATCCTAACCCGTCTTCTCCCTCCTCGCTCTCAGCGGCAGCGTCGCTACCACAATGTTGTACAGCCACGCCGACTGGTCACACGAGACGGCGAGAGAAAAGGATCGTCGCGAGGGAGGCTATACGGCTCTGGATGGTATGACGTACTATACTCTGCTCTCTTCGTCCCAAAATAAGATTAACTTATTTTAGTACGGAGGGGAATGTGCCAACTGCCAAGATGGAAATGATTGGCTACCTAGGTTGGTGGTGAAATAGAAATGCAGTGCAATCAATGAGAATTCCTAGCGGTAACATCAACTCCACTTCACTTCCAGATTAACGTAGATAAACACTAATAGCACAAATACCATTAACAAGGGAGCAAAGATCAAGTACATAACCAAGATAAGGACGCATAACAAGCTAGTAACAACACCTGCTTTCTACCCGTAAGGTTTTTCTATGGTTAAGATTTGGCAACTTAGGCATACGCACGGCATGCGTAACTTCTAAGTTTTATCAGAATTACGACATACATCAATGCAGCATGATCGGTAATGCAACTTGGTTGCAACAGAGCAGCATATATATTAGACACAAAATAATACTCCAATCATGCTTCGGTTGCAACAGAGCAGCAATGCCATGGGTTATGGGGCTAAACCATTACATATTAGCTGATTAGCACTGTGTGATCCAATACCACTAGTTCATCTGGATGTTCTAATCTATCACATCCAGTCATCCACACTTCAAGCATTGCGCACATCCTTGGTGTCACCACACAGTTCCACCATATTAATGGTCTCTGGCATAAAGGAAAGCACTCTACGGTGAAAATGGATAATCTGCAAATACTTTGCGAAAGTAACTAAAACACACGAATTGGAAAATGCCACTCACCATCACCAACCACATAAGCCACAAAACAGGAAGTGGGATGACTATGTGGACGTCCTCTTCACCAGCTCACGTTTCAAAGCGCTCTATATTCATCAAAGAAGCATAATTAGCTTAGATACATTTATATTTTATTTACAAACATGGTACTGTTAAAATTAATTTACCAGCCAGTTCTCATCATCAAATAAAGCCTGTAGCTGATTGATTACAGAGGTTGAATTCCTTGCAAACTTTATATCATATGAACCCTCAGAGCATAACTCGATAAGACCAACAGCTTTCACCTCTCATATTGAACACTGGTACCCCAGCTATACTTTGCAGGTTAGAAGACAAACCTAGTGCAGGCATAGAAACAGACACTGGGCAGGAAACAGCAAAATGGTTGTCATATCTGTTGACAACACTGACAGGACCCCTTACGAAGTTCTCAATTGATGTGCACTTGGGATGGCTACAACAACAAAAAAAAAAGACATTTAAATAAGTAGAATGTTTTATAGAAGATCAATCCAAGATACAAAATATATGTGTATCCTTACATTACAGAGCCTGGGTATAGGCTTGGTGGGATATCAGCCCAAGCCTTTGCAGGAGTGAAAATCACCTGCCCTCTTTCAACAGTGGCCTCACTGAATGTAATACCTTTGAAGTTGGAAGCATTTCTAAATAACAAGCTCCTTAGAACAGAGTTTCCATTTGTTGCAAATTTTTCTTCCTTCAAAAGTTTGCCATCACCAACATCAAGAGCAACATGATCCTTATCTTCATTATAGGCTGAAGCATTTGTCACAACCACAATATTTGTCTTGTCAGTGTATACAACAGAACCAATTGCAAATCCCACACACATCCCATCAGATTTGTTAATCCGGACTAGTGTAGCGACTGAAACAAATGTAGTAGCTTCTAAGAAGCTCATCTTTGCACTATCAATATCAGTTCTCTGAAATTTAATAGAAACAAATCAGATTGTTGGACTGATAAGTGGTTGTCATGTGCTAAAAATAGTAATTTAGTAATATTACCGATGACATCTTGACAAAGTCCCTTTCTGAAACGATTCTTGGCTTCTTGTGCTCTATACAATAAACCAGAAAGCCATGTTTTCTTTCAGAAGCAATATCTATTTAGATATTTTTTCCCACAGAGGAAAAAAATGATGAATTAGAAATAAGAAAAGGAAAATATGAGAAGCTAGAGGAACTGTTGCACAATAGTTTCAAGGTACCGGGGGACCACCAGGATGGGAATTAAGGGCATGTGGTAGTGTGTTTACATGTGAGACCAGTATGATAAATAAGGATTATCTGATCCAAGCTAGAGCCCCAACCTAACCTTTAGGCAAAAGTTGGCTGATAGGAGAAGGTGGCTTCTAGTATGAGAAGCCAGCTATACCTCTAAACTGACATACATGGACTGAGCATGTATCGTTCTAGAGAGTAGGCAATTGCAGAAGACTAGAACAATGACAAACTGGAAGGTTGCATTAGGCAATGGAAGATGTCATAGAAGTGATTCAGAGAGAAGACAGGCAGCAGTGGTCATCCAAAGGCTACTGGTACTCTATATTATACCCTGATACGAGATATAAATACACCCATAAGGGCAGGGGTGTAGCAAGAATTGATTTAAGCCTCAGGCCAAATAATAATCTTGCACTAAACTTCAATTTTTTTTTTAAAAAAATGTAATTTTGAAATTTCCTAAAGGGATTTAAACCCAGGCCTAGGGTGGCCCTAGGTCTGTCTCAGCTACTCCAGACAGGTTTGGCGATACAGGAGTTTCCAAAAACAGGTTATGCCATACAGCGGGTATAAATATTTATTTGTTTTAAAAATAAAATTGTAGCAATTGTAGAGGTTGATACAAAGGATACCTCATACCAGAAATGCAACAAACCTTTGCTATTTCCTATTGTTGAGCCAGCCATCTATCTTCTCAATTCTCATTTTTCTCATTCCCCCGACCCTAAACTCTCCACTGGCAAAGGAACAGTCCTGGGTTCACTAGCACCAGTAGCTTTACCAACTGCAGCTTGTTCCCTGCGAAGTTGCTCAAGGATGGCCACTATCACCTTCGAGCAAATACCAACACTATGGTGTGATCTCTTCAACAAATGTGCTCACTCTACTCTAGACAAGAATACAAGATATCGAACTAATGCAGCAATATGTCGATATTTATATGGGCAATGCTGAGAGTCTGACACACAAGAACAAATCGCAAAGTAGTCCCAGATGCTAACTAGAGTAAATGGTCAATGGTACTAAGAATCGGAGATAGCTAAAGCTAAACAATGATTACTCTCTGCAGCTACGCGAGCCTCATTACCAAAACAACCACCTCAACCATGCACAAATTCTAGAACGCGCAATTGTCAAAATCAAAAACTTTAAGCAGAGACACAATCAGTGTCGTAGGAATGAGTAATCGGGAGGAGGAATCCATAACTATCATGCGGACTGATTGTTCAAGAAGCAACAAATCATTATTTTCACAGAAATTGGTAAATGGGGAACAGGAGTGGACGACTGCCATACTGATCAACGAGAATGCTACTAGGCGCGAGCGCATTGCAGCGCGCGATCCCAACGGACATGTCCGTTGGGACGCGCGCGCGTAGTGCCGCCGGGTGGGTTAGGGTCCGGGGGTGGGGGGTGTGGTAGAAGAGGTGCTGGGGGATGGGGAAGCAGGGGGATGCGGAGGGCCTTAGACGGATGGACAGGGGAGTGGACGACCGGCGGTGGACGGCGGCGAGGCGGCGGTGGATGGCGGCGAGGCGGCGGTGGTGCGGCCGGCCGTGGGTCGGGACAGGAGAAGGCGGTGGGTTGGGTCGGAGGCGAGGGAAAGGGGCGAAGAGCCGTTCGGTTGTAGGGCTAGAGGGCCGCGGCGAGCAAGGCGCGGAGGAGCTAACCTGGTCGTCGGCGTCGAGCTCGTCGGCGAAGGGGTCGAACGCGTGGTAGCGACTGAGTGTTGTCTTCTTGTGCGCGGCGTGGAAGAGCACGCGTCTCCTTGTGAGTGTGGCAGACTGACAGTGTGAGGACTGACTACTGAGGAGAGGTCACCCACCGATGCTCCTCGAGAGTTGAGACTCGAGTTAGGGTGAGTTTTCACCCATCTTACTCAACCCACTTTTTTTTTCGCGCATGTTTTTTAAACTGCTAAACGGTGTGTTTTTTTATAAAAGTTTTATACAAAAGTTGCTTTAAAAAATCACATTAATCCATTTTTCAAAAAAAATTAGTAAATACTTAATTAATCATGTGCTAACGAGTCGTTCCGTTTTTCATGCGAAGAGAATTTTTTTCCAATACTCCCAAACGAACAAAGCCTTAAAACATCACCAACAACAGAACACTTATATTACATCCTCATAATAATTTTTATAAAGATTCTAAACAAAATTCAAAGTACTTTCAAGAGACTTGCTAAAATGACTTCGTAAAAACTAAAAATGGACCCACGCGAAACTACCAACGGAAATGATCTTTCCTCTTCCTTACACAAGATTTGCGTCGGTTGGGTGACTAGTGATCGCTCTAGATCACCGATCGGTGTTGCCCCTCTCTAGTGTCTACGTGATCTAGCGAGATCGATCCTGACACCGTTCTCCTCCTTCGGCCCCCTAGCTTCCGTTATCTCCCTGCCGCCTCTCTCTTCTGCTCCCTGCTCTCGTCATTGGGCAATCTTCTATTTCTGATTCCCCTCCGAAGAAACAAGGAGAGATATCCAAATGCTATTGTCAAAACCTTTGCACGTATACTCCAACATCAACAAGTAGCTAATGTCACATTGATAGCAGGGAATAAATTTTTACTCTAGTGAAACAAGAAGTCGAAGTTCTGAATCTCAATTCTGAAGCTGAATTTTACTGAACTTGAAAACTCATTTTTATTTTCCATCCAACAATAACTGTGGACAATGGGGTGCATGAACTTGGGGAACTATATAAATTGGGAACGAACTGTTGCAACTTGAAGCAAGTTTCAATTTTCAGTAGAAGCCTTTCCAGCAGCAGCAATTCCAGCAACAGCAGCAGAAAGCACCAGCTCCAGCAGCAAGATCAACTTCAGCAAGCAACAACAGCAGTTACTGAAACAACAGCAAGCAAGAAACAACTCCACTAGCAATTCCAGCAGCATATAAACTGTACACTAACCATATCAGGGTTCAACAGCATATACTTCGGTACAAAATATTCAGTGCATACCAAATTGCAGCATATACTTCTATATAGTGTCAAATTCAGTATATACCCATGGCAAAGAAATCCCAGTACATATTCAATACAGTACATCCCTGTATTCTTCTGGATAAAATTCAGTATATACCCATGGCAAAGAAATTCCAGTAGTACATATTCAACACAGTACTTCATGTAAATATTCAGTATATGTACATCCCTGTATACTTCTGGATAAAAAAGTATATACTATATATACCCCTATAGGAAATACATCACCATATACTTCATGTAAATATTTGATGTTCCAATATTCTTGTTCAGGCAGCACCTAGCAACCATCAATAGGCCTGCTGCTACTCTCTAGCCTCTGTCGCCTGAGAGATCTCGTCGCCTGTACACCGATGGATCGCGGTTGGCCGGGACGGAGAGCCAACTGGGGGGGGGGGGGGGGGGGGGGGGGGCAGTGGTGCTTGGGGGAGCGGCGATGGCTGTCCTCCGCCAGCCTTCGGTGGAAGTGCGGTTGCCGCCATACCACGCGCCGCCACCAGGAAGAAAACCGACGCCGAGGAACCATGGGGGAGCAACGGATCCATTCCAGCCAGCTGCGAAAAGACAATGCCGGCTACGGAAAAGATTGAACCGGCGGCGTATGAGGGCGCGTAGAGGAGCTAGGCACGAACATGCCGCCAACCGCACACGAAGGAGCCAAGTACGATGGATTGGGAGCCAAATCTCGCCCCTAGAACATAGTGGAAAAAATCAGACCGGGGACCAACCCGGTGAGCTCATCGGTTCACCGGTTTACTGGACGGACCGCCAGTTCACTGGTTGGACCGCTGGTTCATGGTTAATTATTTTTAAGTCATAATTGACTCTAAAACTGCTAAATAAAATAGTTATTCCATCCTCACCAACAAATTTCTATTGCAAAGTTGGTTAGGTGGGAAAGTACAAGGCATGTAGGGCCACAAGTGTGAGGTTTGGGGTTTGACTCCCATTTGCTCCACTAAAAATTTAAAATTTTCCATGCAGCTAGCATGGTTCACGGTCTAACTGCTTCGGTTTTAAATTTAAGTTTTTCCATGCAGCTAGCATGGTTCACGGTCTAACTGCTCCGATTTTAAGACCGTTGAACCGGTCGGTTCGATGGTTTTTTCTCCGGTTCATATACATTGGCGATCTTTTCTGTAAACCGAATTGTGGTATGCACTGGTTTTCGTTTTTTCATTGAACCATCGGGCCAGTCTGTTTTTTTACTCTGCCCTAGAGGTAGAGAACGAACAATCAAGGTTTGGGATTTCTAACTGTTGGGAGCTTCTCTAGGGACTCTGTTGGAGTCCTTTTTTGAACAATATAGTTAAATATTGATAACAGATAGTCATCGTATATCCTGCAGCGAGAAAAAGTGACCATAATCCAATGTTTTATTATTAAGCAAAATTGATGTTACTATTTTTATGTGTTTTAAACAGGATCTTATCTAACCATAGTTAATCAGCCTGTGTTAACATAAATCCGTATCATCATGCGTCAACATCTCATGAGATTATTAGTAGTAGCTAAGTAGACTGACCTAACCATGCTGTGCAAAGACGATAAAACTATAGTGGGCTTAGCATTGCACGAGCATATCGGCTAATGGATAACTTATCTTTTATTATGATAGAGAAAAAAAGTAAACTACAATTTGTGCTATGTATGCTTACAAGTTTTTATATTATACCATCCTTTAACCATTCTTTTTATTTAACAACAGTTAATTTTACATTGTTTTCAATTTGGACCACCCTATTCTATCCATCTTCAAGTCCGGTGACCCTGTCATCGCTTCGCACACTAGCTCTCTCTCCTTTTTCTTCTTTCCTCCGACAGTTGGGGAACTGCCAAATCCAACAAGGAAGAGTTCGGATCTGACGTCTCCTCTCTTCATGGGATGGCTCCTGCTTCCCCGAGTCCTTGCAAACCCGATGCCCCGGCCTCAACGATGACCATGACAAATAGCATGCATGACGATGGTGAAAGAGAAAAGACATGTTTGTGTCTAGCTGGTGCGGCCGTGCATGCGAAGACGAAGAGGACGAGCAGTGGTGGCTCATGGAGAAAGAGCGGTGCGTGGAGCGGTAGCTAGTGGTTGCCAGTGGACTGAGGAGTTTGCTATCGATACAATCCCCAACCGAGTTCCTTGCATTTTTTCCCTGAGTACCGCTGACATATCTACTCTATTGTTCACCAACTCGTTTTATTCATTCATCGTGTGACACATCCAACGGTTCAAATCCATCTGATGAGTTAGATCCGATTGCACCGCACCTCCCTCCCAGATTGTGCCTCTTTCCCGCACCTCCTCCCAGATCGTGCCTCTCTCCTGCACCTCCTCACCTTCCTCCGCAATCCGCCGCGGCACTACACCTCCCTCCCATCCCGCACCTCCTCCCAGATCGTCGCCACCGATCCCATGTCCTCCATTGTCACCGAATCCCCTTCACCTCCGCAATCCACCATGGCACCGCACCTCGCTCCCATCCCGCACCTCCACAGATCGTCGCCACTAATCCCACGTCAATCTTGTCCGCGCCGCCACCGATCCTGCGTCCTCCATCGTTGCCGAATTTCCTTCGCCGCGCGCAGCCATCGTTGGAGCGAGCGCCGTCGTCAGATCCACCTCCACCGCCATCCAGTCCGCCACCCGCTACGCCGGTCCCTCTCGCGGAACTGCAGTGCCCTGTCGTGACGCTGCCATCTGATCTTCGTTGTGCCCCCACCGAAACCCTCTCCACCGCGGTTCGATCCACCTCCGTGTGATAGATGTGGTGGATGGACCTGACCTTCATCGTCACCCAACGTGCTACACACTGCAGTGGCGCGGTGAGCAGTGGTGCCTCCACGACGTCTGTGTGGTGGGGCAGGCATAGTGCTGGGGACCACGACTGGTGCTCGACGACGGGAGGCACATTAGGGTTGTCTCAAGATGGACAATGGCAAGGCATGCAGTGGGGTAATTGCTCTTCGTCAATCGTCATCCTTTCATTTTTTATGGTTCTGATTGAGGAATTGAACCGTGACTGATACTGGTGGTTTTTACATATCTGTGTACTGCTAGCTTCATGTACATGTAATTTGCTTTCCAGCAGCACCAACTTTTGTTGTCTGTCTGTCCTTTTTAGCAACACTATTGATTGTACTTTAGTCCCTGATGAGAGTGCACACTAATTTTGTTGAGGAAAACGATTGCAATTCCAACTATAATCAACTGATTATTTGTTTTATTTGTTGAGTGCATTATGAAACAAAGTGATTTCAATGTGATCTGGATAGTACATAAAGCATATAGACAAAAAAAAGGTACAGAACTGCTTTGATTGTTTGAGATTAGGCTATACTATTATTTCATAATGGAGCATTTCCTGACACTTCACAGAGAAATCGAGTGTCACGTTGACTATCATCTTGACAATGTCAACCCTAGCCTCTGCATGGTGCTACTTCAGTTCATCACAAATTATATGTGATTGGTGGACTTAAAATTCAGAATGATGCGATGCCCTAATAATTTTTTACATTTTATCTCAGGTTTAACCTTTCAATTGCATCTCAAACTTTTGTGTGGTCTTCAACTGGTAATGATCTTCCAGTAATATCTAATTTCAGCTGACCACGACCAGTACATACGCAAGGTGTAGACTTCTGTATACTTTGACATGGACGTACACTTTGGCGGGTTCTAAAACATATAGGTATGAGGTAACCTCTCTGATTAATAAGTTTTAACATTTTCATATCAGTCATTCACTAGTACAGATCCTCTTATCTCTGACGGGCCCTCACATGTCTGGACTATTGGGCCATCAGAACCAAGTCATCTCAATCGGGTCTAAATTTGCGCCATTGTAGATGTACTCGTGCAGTCATACTCCAGGCCCAAGTACACATAGCCCGTCACCGATGACACTCATCTGTGACGGGCTCAGCTTTAGGCCCGATTGAGATGACCCAACATATCTCAATCGGGCTCGTCTACAGAGCCTGTCAGAGATGAGGATCATCGGTGACGGGCTCCAAATATGACCCGATTGAGATGGATTTAAAGCCCGTCACCGATGACTCGTATCTCAATCGGGCCCTTCTAGAGAGCCCGTCAGAGATATGAGTCATCGGTGACGGGCTACAATTATGGCCCGATTGAGATGTGATTTAAAGCCCGTCACCAATGACTCATATCTGTGTCGGGCTTTTTGTTGATGCCCGTTAGAGATAACTGTGCGCCCGTTAGAGATGTCGGTTCATTGGCCCGATTGAGATATATTTCGCCCACTATAAATAGACCACCCGACTGTTGTCTGAAGTTATCCCACTATTCACTATTTTGGTGGGAGGTTGAAGAGGGCGAATTTTTGTCATTTTTTTTCAAAGAAAAACAGAAAAATCTTAGAAGTAAGTAAAAAGGTAGTAATAATTTTTTTCAATTTAGTAGTATGTTAACTAATATTTTATTAAATTTTGTAGCGATGGATCGAAGTTGGATGAATGCGACAACTCTAAAACGTCATTGCAAGGAGTATAGAGATGGCGTTTTAAATTTTATGAACGTTGCGGATGAGGATAGGAGAAGAAGAAATAGCAAATACATGTGTTGTCCATGTAGAGATTGCAAGAATGATATTATGTTTAGCGGAGAGGAGGTACACTCTCACTTGATACAACCGGGATTCATGAAGGGCTACACATGTTGGGTGAAGCATGGAGAGCAAGAATCCGGTAGTGGTGCAGCTGCAGACAAAAGTGGTGCAGACAATCATGAAAATGAAGATGAACATGACATGTTTATACCATCTCCATTGGGCGGTGAAATGGTTGATGTGGATCCTGATATGCTGCAAGAGATGTTACGTGATGTTGAGGAGCAAGCTCACAACGAGAGAGATTCCATGAAGTTCAACAGGTTGGTCAGTGACTCCGAGACACCTCTATATGCCGGATGCAAGGCAAAGCATACCAAATTGTCAGTTACCTTGGACCTAATGAAGCTGAAGGCAAGTAGTGGATGGACAGATAAGAGTTTTACGGAACTTTTGGGAATATTGAAGGTCATGCTTCCTGAAGAGAACACATTGCCCGAGACGACATATGAAGCAAAGCAGGTTCTGTGTCCGCTGGGGTTAGAGGTCCGTAGAATTCACGCCTGCCCAAACGACTGCATATTGTACCACAAGCAATATGCGGACCTAGATGCTTGTCCTATTTGCAAGGCTTTTCGATACAAGCGAAAGAAAAGTGTGGGGGAGGGAAAGAAGTCAAAGCGGGGTGGTCCGGCGAAGGTTGTGTGGTATCTACCTATCATTGATCGCTTCAAGAGAATATTTGCCAACCCCAAGGAAGCAAAGTTAGTGCGTTGGCATGCCGAAGATAGAATGAACGACGGTTTGCTAAGGCACCCTGCGGATTCGATTCAATGGAGGAATATCGATCGAATGCACAAAGACTTTGCTGCTGATCCCAGAAACATGAGGATATGTCTGTGTACGGATGGCATGAATCCTTTCGGAGATATGAGCAGTTCCCACAGCACTTGGCCAGTTCTTATTGCGAACTATAACCTCCCACCATGGTTGTGCTTCAAAAGAAAATATATTATGTTGTGCTTGTTAATCCAAGGTCCAAAACAACCGGGCAATGATATCGATGTGTTCTTGGAGCCTGTTATCGATGATCTTGAGATTCTTTGGAAAGAAGGTGTCGAAACTTGGGATGCATACAGTCAGGATAACTTCAAGCTACGAGTTTTATTATTCTGCACCATTAACGACTATCCTGCACTAGGTAATCTTTCCGGACAAACCGTGAAAGGAAAGAAGGCTTGCTCTGACTGTATGGAACATACACGCAGTAGGTGGCTGAAGAAATCAAGAACGATGGTTTACATGGGTCATAGGAGATGGCTCCCGCTACGCCACGCCTTTAGAAGAAAGAAGAAAATTTTCAACGGTCGGAGAGAACTTGGAACTACTCCCAAGGATTTGTCTGGAGACGAAGTCCACGACATGGTCAAAGACATAACTAACGAGTTTGGGAAGAAAAGAAAACGTGGCAAGGGAAATGATAAGGGTATGTGGAAGAAAAAATCCATATTTTGGCGGCTACCATACTAGAAAGACCTTGAGGTCCGGCATTGCATTGATCTAATGCATGTAGAGAAGAACTGCTGCGATAGTTTGCTCGGGCTACTACTTAATATGCCTGGAAAGACAAAGGACGGGTTGAATGCTCGCCTAGATCTGCAGGAATTGAACATTCGCAGTGAGCTTCAGCCTGTTACGGACAAAGAGACAGGCAGAGTGTACCTCCCACCAGCTTGCCACACATTGTCGAAGGATGAGAAGATCGCAATGCTATCATGTCTGGCTGATATTAAGGTTCCTTCGGGCTATTCAGCAAGCATCAGTAAGTACGTTAAATTGGAGGATCTAAAACTGGTTGGAATGAAGTCTCACGATTGCCACGTGCTAATCACACAGATCTTGCCAGTTGCTATCAGAGGCATTCTACCCCCCAAAGTCCGTCACACGATCCAACGGCTCTGTGCTTTCTTCAATGCAATCGGTCAGAAGATTATAGATCCCGAAGATCTAGATAAGATGCAGGCTGATATTGTCAATACCTTGTGTCACTTGGAGATGTATTTTCCACTGTCTTTCTTCGATATCATGGTTCATCTCCCTGTTCATCTAGTGAAGCAAACAAAACTATGTGGTCCAGCTTTTCTAAGGGAGATGTACCCATTTGAGAGGTATATGGGAGTTCTTAAGTCGTACGTTCGAAATAGAGCAAAACCAGAGGGAAGCATCATTGACGGGTACACGACGGAGGAGGTTATTGAGTTCTGCATCGATTACATGGCTGAGACTGATCCTATCGGAGTTCCTGCGTCTCGCCACAAAGAAAGGTTGGCAGGCATCTAGCGAAGGTCCGACAGGAGAACATGGGTCGATCAGATACGTGGATCAACAGAAAACATAGTACTCGCTTCAACGAATGGTTCAAGAATCGTATCGCACGGAGTACCGATGGCTCAAGTGAGATAATACGAAGGTTGGCAAGGGGCCCAAGCTAGGATGTCGACACATGGCAAGGGTACGATATCAATGGATACACATTCTACACCGTCAAACAAGATGACAAAAGTACAGTGCAGAACAGTGGAGTCCGTATAGATGCATATCAGGATCAAGCTGGATCGAACACATACTATGGCCGCATAGAGCAGATATGGGAGATGAACTACATGAGCTTCAAAGTCCCTTTGTTTCGTTGCAGCTGGGTGAATATCCGCACTGGAGTAAAAGTCGACAGGGAAGGATTCACTTTAGTGGACCTGGCCAAGGTTGGATACGCGGACGAACCGTTCGTCCTAGCGAAGCAGGTCGAGCAGATTTTCTATATACAAGACCCCGCTAACAAGAAGCTGCACGTCGTTAGGGATGGCAAACGAAGAATTGTTGGGATTGACAACGTCGTTGATGAGGAAGAATATAACCAGAATCTTCATGTGAGACCTCAGATCGACCTTGACGATGATCCCGAAGACGAAGTGGCATACGCTCGTTCTGACCATTCGGAAGGCATATCCTTGTAAACAGAGTCTTCGTAGTACTGTAAATTGCAAATAGATATAAGTAATGAAGTATTTTGTACCGGCGCCTAATGATCTGCATATTTTAAATTCATGTGTGTTTTAAAATTTAATAGCAAATTTACACTGTTTAAATAAGGCATAGGTTAACTATAATAATTTTTTAAAATTTAATGGCAATTTTAAACTAATTTAATAAGGCATATTTTAATTTAACAGAAATTTTACACAATCTAAAAATGTAATAGCAATTTTAAATCGGGTACAAGTTAATTATAATAATTTTATAACTTAAATATCATTATTAAATACAACTGATTAGGAATATTTTAATTCTATAGTGGGATGAGCTTATCTCTATCGGGCATATAAATAATGCCCGTCAGAGATGATCTTATCTCTATCAGGCGTATTAGCTCTGCCCGTCACGGATGATTGTCATCCGTATCGGGCTTATTGTTTGTGCCCGTCACGGATGATTGTCATCCGTATCGGGCTTCTTTCTTGTGACCGTCACGGATGATTGTCATCCGTATCGGGCTTCATTCTTGTGCCCGTCACGGATGATTGTCATCCGTATCGGGCTTAATGCTTTTGCCCGATGGCGATGACCTACGACTAGGTTTTCTACCGATCCAGATCTGACTCTGGATCGGTAGAAAAACTAAGTTTTTCCTAAGCGCCTCACCGACTAAGTTCACTCCTCACCAACAACTGCCTTCTCCCTCGAAGCGCCTCCTGACCGCCGCCGCCGCCGCCTCCTCCCTCCAAGCGCCTCCCGACCCCGCCGCCGCCTCCTGGATGCCGCCGCCTCCTGCACGCCGCCGCCGCCTCGTCGTCGTCGCCACCTCCTGGACGCCGCCGCCTCCTCGCCCACCCCGCCCGCAGCATCTCCGGCAACATCCACCACTACCACACCGCCGGCCGTCCAGATCTGGTGAGACCCCGCGGCTCCACTTCTTGTTGATCTCTAGCCCCCCAAAGTGCAAATTAGTGTACATACATATTGATCTGTTTAGGAGGATTGTAGTTTTACATTTTGATTTTCATATATTGCTATTTTGTTGTTTTATTTTCATACATATTAATCTATTAGTGTACATACAAATTTGTTGTTATTTATCTATATGTATCATGCTGACATATAACTTGTATTAATGAAATTTGTTGTACTGACATTTAACTTGTACTGACATAGATATAACTATTTTCATACATATTGATCTATTAGTGTACATACAAATTTGTTGTTATTTATCTATATGTATCATGCTGACATATAACTTGTATTGATGAAATTTGTTGTGCTGACATCATACATATAACTATTTTCATACATATTGATCTATTAGTGTACATACAAATTTGTTTGAATAAGTATTAAATTGCAATGAATTTAGTGTCAAATTTGTTTGAATTTAGTGTCAAATTTGTTTGAATTTACTATGAATGGGGGCCATTCTGAATTAGACTGCCTATGCATATAAGTTCTGAAATCTGAGACTTTAGTAGTTCAAAAATTTAAAACTTTAGTACTTGTTCTAAATTTCAAACTGTACTATTACCCTGCCACTATTACCTTGTTCTAAATTTCCTGCCACTATTACCTTGTTCTGCTCTGTTCTCTTCCTGCCACTATTACCCTGTGATTTCTTGATAAATGGCCAGTGATGAATGCTCAAAAACAGACCATAAGAACAGACCATCTACACTTATTATTTTTTTGGGAACTACACTTGTTTTTTTTTCATACAAACAGTCCATCGACACTTGTTCTTTTTTTAGGAAGCTACACTTGTTCTTTTTTTAGGAAGCTACACTTGTTCTTTTTTTGCATAATAACAGACCATCTACACTTGTTCTATTTTTTTGGGGGGGGGACTTCACTTGTTCTTTTTGCATAAGAACAGACCATCTACACTTGTTCTTTTTTTGGGGGGGGACTTCAGTTGTTTCTTTTGCATAAGAACAGACCATCTACACTTGTTCTTTTTTTGGGGGGCACTACACTTGCTCTTTTTTGCATAAGAACAGACCATCTAAACTTGTTCTTTTTTTTGGGGAACTACACTTGCAAATGATTGTAATTGATGCACAATTTCTAAGCAAAACTGAGGCCATATCTTAACCTTAGCATAAGTTATATACACAACCAAAATAAGTTTTTCTATAAATTTTTTTAACTTTCTTGCCGTACAAAAATTGTATAGAAAAATGTCGCAGCAAGGCGAACCCATGTCAGCGACTGCTAGTGGGACAACATCGAGCCGGGCTACTAGGACCCAGAGTAAGATCCATAAGAAAGTGTACACCATAACAGAGGTGGACGATCTGGGATTTCCGACGGCTCCTGCGAAAGCTGTCAAAAAGTTCGGCACAATATGTGGAATCCTTGGGAGGCGGAACTTCACCATATTGAAGGACCACATCGATCTGGTCCCACAAGAAGAAAAAGATGAGGCCTGGAAGCAGTTCAAGGAAAGCTTCGAATACCCCCCAGAGGCCGAGGCAAGACTCAAGCGGCAGGCTATCCGCAAGATGGGCAACTTGTGGAAAAATTTCAAGACCACGTTGGTCACCGAGTACGTCCTCAACGCCGCCCAGCCAGAACCATTCGGGAAGTACCCGTTCATCTCACGAGTCGTGTGGGAAGAGTTCCATGCCGCAAAGTCAACTCCTGAGTCTCGGGAAAAAAGCGAGGCCTATAGGAGGTTGCAGGCAAAAAACGTTCACACGCACCGGCTTGGCACCGGAGGCTACGCCGGGAAGCAGCACGAATGGGTCAAGGAGGACGAAGCTGCTGCTGAATCTAACACGCCGCCAGTACTTGGTGATATCCCGACCACCCGAGCAAGGAACTGGGCAAGGGCGAGGGTGAAGAAGAATAGTGATGGAACACTAACGTTCCCAAATCCCGAAGATCAAGCGGTGTACCAGAAAATCGTAAGTACCACACGTATGTTTCAGTAGGTTGTATCGTACTTTTGAATAAATTCGTCCTAACTGCATCGCAAGTCAACCTGACTGCTGAGAGACAGTCCTCCCAAGAGGTCTGCTCACAAAGACGCGAGGATGACGTCCTCACGAAAGCGTTGGGAAGCGAAGAACACCGTGGACGGACAAGCGGCATTGGCTCCAATGTTCCATGGAAGCTTGGGTTTCCCCAATACGTGTGGCAGTACAGGAAGCACAGGCTTTCAAAGGCGCAGAAAGATGCACGCCTGAAGGCACAACTTCGGGATGAGATTAGAAACGAGCTTCGAGAAGAGTTCGATAACAAGTTGTTACAAGTGGAGGCTCAGGTGGAGGCACGCCTCAGGGAAAGCGAGCCTGCTGCCGCTCCCATAGTAGAAACGAGCCCCATGCAGAGGCGTAGCAGCTGCGCATCTACTGGGGCGGCGGCACAAGAAACACCAGCCCCCAATGCGGTGGACCACATAACGGTAAAACCAACACAAAACGTATATGTTCTCCCCTAACCACAGTACATTATAACATATTATAAAGATACGTATGAATCTAATGCAGGGACCCATATCATGCACCCTAGTCGTTAGGGTGACAAAGGACTTTGCAATTCCTGCCACAGAGGGTCTAGCGTTCAAGCCCACGCCAGAGACCCGAGTGCATGGGGGGCAGCTACTAGCCGACCATGCAAAAGTTCAAGTGGACATGGTGAAGCCCGATTAGGTTGGCTTCACTCTTCCGCTCCCACCAAATGACGAGGTTCTGACCCTTGGAGCTGCACGCGGGACCTTTATCCAATGGCCCAAGCAGAACATTCAGATAAATATAACTCCTAGGCCAGCACCAAGTGCTCGTCTGGCGCCGCCGCCGCCACGTCCCCCTCCAGCTCTTGTATCTGCCCCTCCTGCCGTTGAAAAAGGAGATCAAGATCTCCAATTGCAGTATGATACAGATTTTGGGGATGACGGACAAGAGGTCTGCAGCAGAGCGTTCCTCCCCCAGTCTCCACAAAAAGAAAGAGGGCGGCATCTTCTCCACCCAAGCTTGGATCACGCAAAAGAGCTGCTGGAAGGGGGAGAGGAAGAGGAAATGTGGAAGGGCCACTTCTGGCTCCAAAGAAGCTAGATCTTGGCAAGGTGCCATCAGCTCCTAAAGAATTTACATTAGGCATGCCATTGGTCGGAGACGACGCCTTATCAAAGATGGGCCCTGCATGCAAGGAGTTGCATGGGTACTATATGGAGAGGTCCAACGCAAGGAGGAAGCATAGAGAGACCTCCATGACGGGCCAGCACGATAGACAGCCGTTCCTCGGCCCTGAAGCCTTTATCGCCGTAGACTTTCAAGATCTATGGAACCTCTACAGGGTGCGAGCGGTCGACACCAACCTCCTTAAGTGCTACTCCTTGTGAGTATTCTTGCATACGAGATATGGTAATAACTATCCTTGTATTACGCTTACCCTAATTCTTGTCTTGCTTCTAGGTTAACTTGGAAGCATGTCCATCGTAATGCTCCCCATGTTGCTTTGCTCGATCCAAGTGTCGTCAACGAGACAACTATGAATTACGATCGAGCCAGCATGGTAGAATATATCAAGGACTGCTTATGGTCCCGCCAAGACAAGGACTTCATTATGTGTGCCTACTCTGAACAGTAAGCGTGTTCCCTACTTACAGTCAAACCTGCGACACGTATAGCTTTAGTATTTAACTTGCAATTTATTAATGTCGCAGTCGTCATTGGATTCTCCTGGTCATAGTGCCGAAGTGGAGTTTGGTATACTACCTTAACTCCAATATCAAAAAAGAAATATACGATTGGTCGGCGATCGAGGCTACCTTGAACGATGCCTGGGACCAATACGTGGCAAAAGGCGGGAGGCATAAGGAAGGGCATCCCACACTCGGTCACAAAAAGGACTTTCCAGTACGTCAACAAGTTGGCGACCAGTGTGGGTTCCACGTCTGCCATAACATGCGGAGCCTCGCAGACAAGGTGACATTGCTCGACCTTGAGGTGTGTGCTTCAGTTGTTTATATACATTAGAGAGGAGATAGCACGATTCATACTAACTTTCCAATTATGTAGACTAACTTGACGCCTCGCATGCAGGAAAAACTTTCGGCAATTCCGGAAAACAACTTCAATATCATTAGAGAGGAGATAGCACAATTCATACTAGATGACCTCTTGTCGCCGAAAGGAATGTTTAGAGTCAAGTCCTAGCGGAAACAAATGATTTTGAAACAAACAATTGATTTTTGTAAATATTCTTTGTAATACAATTATGCACGTTCTTCTGTATATATTTGTATTTCTTAATTACATATATACTTGTTCCAATTTATAACTCAGTTTTATAGGTTTTGATGCATGTTGGCGGTTTTGTGAATTGGCTGTGAATTGGCTGAGAATTCTGTGAATTGGCTGTGAATTGGCTGAGAATTTTGTGAATTGGCTGTGAATCAGAAATGCTGGGAATGGGGTTGCTGGGATTGTCATTTTTTGCAGCGGGCATGGCTAGCAAAGGCCTGAGGCTAGCCAAAAAAACGAATTTTATTTTTTTGGCTGACATCGTCATCCCTGACGGGCATTTAAGTAACGCCCGAAAGAGATAATAATCCGTGACGGGCTCCTAAGAAAGCCCGATAGGGATATAGTCATCCCTGACGGGCTCCTAATATAAGCCCGATAGAGATAAGTCATCCCAACCAAGAATATTTTGAATCAACAGGTGGGGTCAAACCTATCGGTGACGACCTCTTTGGTAAAGCCCGTTAGCGATTCTAGTCATCGGTGACGGGCTGAGTATTTTGCCCGATTGAGATTAGTCATCTGTGATGGGCTCTACCCAACCTGGTTTGACTTGTACTTCTTGGTCAATCTTATCTGTGACGGGTTGTATGGTTAGGCCCGATTGAGATAACGTTCATCCGTGACGGCCTTGTGCCCGATTGAGATAGTTTCTCACATCACTGACCTTTGGTCAGTGACAGGGGCCCTACCCGATAGTGATGAGGGTTAATGCCCATTAGAGATAGCCGATCCCACGGTAGTGATTTATGGTGTTGTCATTGTCCATGGCAACCGTGCCTCCCGCAGACAAAAATTGTGCCACGCCCGAGCTTCACTCTTTGGTGGTATTTGAATCTTCTGAAGATGAATATAAAAATAAAGATAAAGTGTTTCACGTAAAACGAGGTGACATTAACATGTAATTAATTAATTTTTAATTATTACAAACTTGAAAAATGGATTTATCTGATATTTTAGAACAATTTTCATATAGAAAATTTTCGCACGAAACACACCATTTAACAGTTTGAAAAACGTGTCACGATAATCTTTATCGAAAATTTTTATGAGTTTAGAACGGGCCAATTGTCAATTATCACCACAGTCCCCTCTGCGCCACGACGGATGCCGCCTGCCAGTCCGCAGGTTGTCGGTGGATCCAGTCCGCCTATCGCAGAACTTAAGCCTTTGAATTAACGCGAATAACCTTTGCTTTGGTTTGAGAATTCTTTCACCAGAGATATTGGATAATCATTGCTTGTGCTTGAGAATTCTTTCACCAGAGATATTGATTTGGTAGGTACACCTCTTAAGATGTTGTCGTTTTTATCTAAAGCATTCTTAATGTTGTGCTTTGTGAGGATATATAATAATAGGTGAATCTGCCCCTTGTAGAAGTTTTTAGGAGCTGAATACATTTCATAGGAAGCTTTCATCAGAAGATGTTGCAGAACGCTTGCAGCTGTCTGGTGCAAACAGGTTGGAGAGGTGTGTAAATTAAGGCCGTGTTTATCAGTGTGAGTTCGCAACGTGACGGTGTTCCATGCTGTGGAAGCTGTTGGCGCACAGCAAATCGTCGAGCAGGTTAACTGTAGCACACACGCCGTCCGTACACATCGTCACTGAGTATGTAACGGCGTCCATACACGCCGTCAGCTGTTCAACACCAAGTCGAAACTTTTTCGTCCCCAACATCGCGATGCACATCTCGATCCCCTTTCTTCCTCCAGCCGGTCTCGCGCACTCCGCAGGCGGTCGTCGAGGCGAGCAGGCGACCAGAGGAATCCCCTTTTTCCCCATCGATTCCCGGCCGTGCGTTGTCTTGCGGCAGCAGTGGGCTAAAGGTGGCGGCAGCGCGTGCGCTCGACCTGTCGGCGTCGCCCTCGAGGGCGGTGAAAGCTAGCCAGTGCGCTCGCTGTGCGCGTCGTCAGCGGCGGCCGTCCGGCCGGGTAGCTTTTCAGCTGCCCGACTCCGTGAGCACTCGCACAGGTGCCACAGCGCTGGCGACTTGAAGCGCTTCAAGGCGGCAAAGCTGGCGGAGTTTTTGCGCCACCTCTATTTGAGGCCGAGCCCGTGCTCCATCCGATGGGCACGAGGGGAAAGAAACGGAAGAGAGAGCAGCAGCTCTTGCGGCCTGCATTGGAGGGGGCCATTGTTCAATCCCCTCCAGCGGTGTCGACCTCTGTTCGGGCCGCCGATCTGGAGTCCGGCGAGGGTTCCTCCAAGTCTGTGACCTTCGACGCGAGCAGCGCCAAGGCTGCAGCCGACGACGTGCTGCACATCGCCCACGCCTTTTGCAAGGTCTGCGCCAAGTCTCCGAAAGCCGTCGTCGAGTTCGTCCGCTGAGTGAGCCCTGCCACCGTCAGTCGTTCAATTGATTGGGACGTCATCCGCGACGATGACGCAAGAAAGGTATTACCACGATGCCCACACACTATTTTTCTGATTCATTGTAGCTTGACTTGGCCATAGTAGATGTCGGAAGGCCGTCACCGCTGGACCGATATGGAGGTCCGTGTGTTTCTTGAGAGCTACTTGGAGGAGATTGCTGCTTACAACATCACCTCCAACACTCCCAAGAACAAGGCATGGGATAACTTGGAGAAGAAAATGTATAAAAATGCAGGACGGTGGTCAATTGAGGGCAATTGCAGTACATCTGGCGCGACTGTAAGAAACGGTTCCACATGTGGGTGTGGCTGGAATCGCAGGCCACTGGCCTTGGTCGTGATTCGGTTACTTCAGCCATTGTCGCCGATGATTCGTGGTGGAAAAGCCAAAATGGGGTACATCCTTACAGGCACATTTTATTTTTGCAAACCATATTTGTGGCTTGACATGTTATGAACTGCAATGAACAATTGTTATAGAAATTCATAGCACAATATTTTGGTTCATAGTCCTGTCGTCAATGTGCAACAACATAACATGGCTGGGAAGCACTGATCCTCAAGGATCCTGTTTTACTAATGTTCTTGCATGGTTCCCAATTTATTTTGTGAAATATGTCCTGGAATTACATTGTGCCATGAAAAGCTGTAGTTCTGTTTGACATAGATAGATAGATACATATATACAGAGAGATAGTATGTACTCGAAATTTATAACTGTGTTCTTATTAACTTATGACATTTCATCTTATCATTGTTCCTATTGTTAGAATAAATTCAATGAGTACATACATGCTTCACTCAGAATGTCAATTATACTGGTACTTATGATTTACTTTGACAACATTTGTGTAAACTAAACCACCCCCTTCCCCAAATGAAAAAAAAACCACAAAAACTGTGAAATTGAACAAGCTAAATTCAACCCCACCACAAGTTTGCTATGCTAAACTAACCCCGATGAATCTAGAGAAAAAGTAATTAGGCTAACTACTATATGATAAAATAAAAAAAAGTTATGTTGACCTAAGTAGATTAATTTTAGCCATCTGGCTGGCTTTTTTTAGGATAAAAGGTGTACATGTCCTACTCCTCTTGTGCTACCACTTTTGCTAGATATAAGTTCTCCAGATAGAGAGAACGTCGAAATCTACTTATCTACCACTCCATTCAAGCTGACATAGAATGCCATAAACAATCGAATTAACTACCTATATAATTCCAGATGGTTGAGTTCCTATATAGTCTGTCAAAGTTATATAGCACAGATGCTTTGTAATATGTAATTCCAAGCTGTAATTGGATATCATGATTTTCACTAATTTGAAATAACCAGTCCTACATGATACCGTAGTATCGTCGGTCTGGCTGGTAAGTCATGTAATACAGATATAAGAACACTAGTTCTTTCCACTTCTGATGATAAGAGATTTGCATCTATAGGAGTTTGAGTAAGTGTACACTATAATAAATAAGGAAAATGATATTCAATCTCCAGTCTCTAGCTGCATCGTAGGGTGCACACAACCAAGAATTGAGTACATACATGAAACTGGAGAACCAAGAATGGAGTAACGAAGCAGCTGCAATGCTGTTTGCACTGAGCCCTAATGTTGGTAGTATCCTGATATGTTATTGCTCAACATTGCTGTACGTCAATTTTGTCTTCTGCTTACATTGCTTAATATAATTTTTCTTCTGCCTTTTTCCAAGACTTGGTAGAGTGTAAATGTCACATCCCTGCTAAATTTCAGTTAGCACTGTTGTATTAATACTAGTTTTTTTACATGACTGATTTGCGTCGACTAACAGCTGCATGCATATGACTTTGACAGCTGAGGAAAGGTGTGATCGTCTTCAGAAATGACCCTCTGAAGCACATCGACCTTCACCACGCGGCCTTCGGTGCCCACACGGTTGTCGGCAACCACTCCGACGTCGCGGGGGCTGCCCAAGGCCGCAAGGACTAGTACAGTGGCAGACCATCGACGTCACGTAGCTCACTACCACTTACAGATCGCCAGCTCCGTCGGCAGCGCCACCACCAAGTGCAGACAGGGGTAAGGGGAAAAGGCCGACAGCGAAGAGTAGTGGCTTAGGGGGGTCTTCGAAGAAGTCCCGCAGCGACTCCACTGGGCAGGCACTAGAACGGCTTGCAGCGCTACGAATGGAGTCAATGGAGAGCCGTGCAAGGGAGGTAGCTGCAGCTAAGGCTACAGGTGTTGAGGCATGCTTGCAGCTAGTGGAAACTGATGGCCACCGTATTGGAGGTCCGGTTTGGTATGCTGCTTGTCGCCTATTCCACGATCCATACCATTGCTTCTGCTTTGTTCGGCTCCCAGACGCAGCAACGCGACTGGAATACATCTCTGCTGGTGGAAAGGGAGCCGACTCCTCTTCTGGTGCCACGCAGTAGCTCCATGTTGTGCCTTTAGGTGTATTATTATCCTTGCCGCTGAGTTGTTTCGTTGGTTCTGCAGTGTGTTGTTTTAACAATAAACTTGATGTTTATTACTTTTTGCGTGGTAACATTTGCTACGAGATGCTGAGTTTATACAATATTTGCGAAGTAGTACTTCATTTGCATGTGCGCAGTACAGTGATGTCACAAATTGTTCTTCCATGCACTACATTGCTGCCCAGCTCACTGCAATTTTTAGCCCTGCAATTTTCCTTCAATTGCATTACAGATTTAAAACGAGACAGTGTTGCTTCTGCTTTGTAATTAGTAAATTGCATGCATTACACATGTATGACACATGATTTTTTTTGGGTTGTGAAATTATGAAGGAATACGGCAATGAGTACTGGCGGTGCTGGATCAAACTGGAGAGGAGGACACTCTAGCAGTGACGAGGACGATACCATCATCGACATACTAGCTGCTAATCTGGAGATAAATGAGAGAGCACCCAGAAGAATACCGGTTCGAACCGACATTAGTTGGATGATGGAAACATTGGGAAATCAAAACCAATGTTGAGCAATGTTCCGGTTGAGTGCAGAACAAATACACAACTTACATGACCTCTTGATCACTTCATACGGCCTCGATGGAACAGCCGAGGTATGCTCAATGGAAAAACTTGGGATTTTCTTGTATATTATGGGTGGAAATCGTTCCAATAGAGACGCCAACAATCGGTGGGTCCGCTCTAGCTCAACAGTTTCTATGTACTTCCACCAAGTCTTGATGGCTATGAATGACCTGGCTGCGAATATTTTAAAAACTGTGGATCCCAACTTCACGGAACCTCACCCAGTGCTTCTAAGCGAAGATTGGTTCAAACCCTTTTACCAGTCAGTGGGTGCTATTGACGGCACGCATGTGTCCGTAGTGACTTCTGCAGCTACGTCTATTCAACACCGGAACCGGCACCATGTAACGACGAAAAATGTTCTTGTCATTTGTGATCACGACGGGAGAATTATTTTCTGTGATGCTGGATGGCCAGGATCGGTTCACGACCAAAGGATTCTGAACGAGGCAGTGCAGTACTACCCCGGAAATTTCCCACGGGTCCTATTTGGTGAGTAAAATCTGTTCGCTAATTTTTTTCAAAGGCTTATGTCAGTACATTTCAAGTTTGACGTGTAATGCAAACTAATAATTTTGCAATTTTCACACAGGAAGGTACCTACTTGTCGACTCTGGTTTTCCTAGTAGGATGGGATTTCTTGCACCGTACCCACATGTCCGTTACCACAGGGATCAACTTGGTAGAGAAGGAGTGCCACCACCGGAGGGACGAGAAGAGACATTCAACTATCGACATTCCTCATTGCGAGGTATTGTTGAAAAAACATTCGGCATCATCAAAAAGCAATGGAAAATCCTTAAAGAAATACCGTACTATCGTGATGAACGTGTTCCCACACGGATTATACATACTGCTTTTGCTCTGCACAATTTCAGGTTGGACAGTAGGGATCCGAACTACGGTCAAAATAATGCTCTTTACAACGGCTATCCCATGCCCCCGCAGCACGTATCTTTTGATCAGCTGTACTACGCAACAAATAGTGAGCATGCTATGAGCAGCTTGCGTGATTGCATTGCCGATGAGGTGTACTATCGCTATCATTAGATGCTTACCAGCTTAATAGTTCTCCTAAATGGTGCTGAGCTATTTATCATTATTTATGTATTGGAATATGTATTGGATTTAATTATTATTTATGCAGTTTCCAAGTCAGTGCTGAGCTATCTTGAAAATTGGACCTCTTTTTCCTAACTACGTTTTAATTTTTTCATGTTACTTGCAATATTACAAATACGCGTCAATTATTATGTAATTAGAATATGTATTGGATTTAATTATTATTTACGCGATTCCCAATTCATTGCTAGGTTTTTTTAAAAAATGGACTTTTTTCCTAACTACGTTTTAATTTTTTCATGTTACTCGCAATATTACAAATACGCGTCAATTATGTGCTGCGGTTGTTATATATGGGCTGATCTATGTACAAAATTTAATCTGTAGTTTCGCAGTAAATGTAATACATTATTATATATGCAGTTCTCTGTTAGATTGTACCCTTCTAATTTTTTCTGTCCTATTTTTTGAACTATCTTTCATAAATTGGTTATTGCCTCTAATTACTATTTATTGATTATTATTTTCTCTATGGCCATGTCAGCACTGAGCTATGTTTTGAACAATTGAGTATTTATTGCTGCTAGTTACTTTCTACGGATGTTGCATGTCACAACTGAGCGTGAAATATGTTGGTTGAAATTTTTTTGTTGTGAATCATTTCTATTTATGGGTTATGAACATTAAAGTCGTACATAAATTGTATTGAATCATTTGTTCTTAATTGTGTGACAATTCATTTCTTCTTAATTATGTCCGAAGGTTAATTCAAGGCAACGAGAATAAATCTTTTCTTCTCAACTTGTTGGTATAACTCGTCAAATTTTATCAAAATTAAATTCACAGCCCGTACCATACGTATGTTTGCTTCTCGCTAATGACATGGTATATGAATTTGCGATGCACAAGTGCGAAAATTCGGCCATATAAACGAAATTTTTTCCTACCCCTTTATCTTTGCACAATACAAACGTTGGTCATATAATTTTTTCTAATTTTTTATCTTCTAATTTTTTTCAATACAAATGTAGGCCCTTTTTATTTTTATTCCTAATTAGTAATTAACTTTTCCAGATTTGTCAAGATTACTGATGAGTAGTTACAATTAGACTTTTTTAGTCCGTACAAACTACGAAAAATTAGTATCAATATATATCTTTTTTTGATCGTTAAACCTTACCCGTCCAAGCGCACAACAAAATGGAATATCTCTTCCACTACATGAAAAATATCTTTCCACGATACAAGCGTTGGTCCTAACTTTAATAATGCTGCGTCCGGATCTGGCAAATCCGACCGAGCTCGAGCACGCCGCCCTCGCCGGTGAGGATGGTGATGCCGTCTTAGGTCAGTCCTCTGCTTCTACCTTAGGTCATCGTACTCCTCTTTCCCTTTTGAATCCGTTGCTACTCTTCCTCTTCAAACCCTAGGCTTTGATTTTTATGGGACAAATGAGGAGGGGCGGATTGACCCCTGCCAGTCCCTTGCACACGCAGGTGCAACCCGTTGCATCCATCGGGTCTGGCCGAGCTGTGAAGCTCGAATCGAGCGTTTCTCCTCAGCCTGGCTGGGGAGCCCTTTTTGCATCAACGGGGTCAGGCTGGAAAGGCCGCACAGGCAACCAATCAAGAGAAAGTTGCACCTACGAATGCGAGCCAAGCCTGATGCAGGCAACCAAACACACTCTATGTTTCAAATAACCTTTCACCATTGCAATACACTAACATCCTCATCTACCCTCTTCACTCTTGGAAGTAAGTTGAATGTATACGAGGTCAGCGCCGGAACCTACGCACTAAGATGTTTGACCTCAACTCTTTGGGTTTGCGTTGAGACCGTGTGCTCTATTTTTTAAATATTTTTTCTGGATCCTATTTGTAAATTAAGTTTTATGAGAAGTAAAGGTCTAAAATGGCTGGGTGTTTGTCTAGGCCCGATTGTCTGGGCATTGTTGTTTGACCTTTTTCAATTAGTATCTAGTGAAATTTTAATTAAAAGTTGTGATTGTGAACTTCCGTAATCATGCACGCTCTGTGATTATCGTGTTTTGCGAGTGTTGATCCAACAGCTTCTATCTCCGGCCATTAATTCTAGCTTATTCATCGGTTGCCGCTACTGCTGCCGTTTCTTTGCTTACTTGTTTCATGATATAAACACAATTTTACCTACGTCTCGTTTAATTTGCTTTGCTCTCCTTGTTTAGTTGCTGTTGTCTCACCTGTTTCTTTCTGTTAAATCTTTTGTTCCTATATAGTTAATATCCACTAAGATCATTAACTCCTATAAAACAGCCCTCACATGAAGCCACGTCACCACAAATTCCAGAACCGTTAGATGTGATCTCAACGTTTGCAAACTCCCTCAGCTCTCCGTTATATAGCTCGGTGGCAGCAGCTCAGGCCCAACCAACTTTTAAGGCGATTGATCCAGCCCATCCAGTCTCCTTCACTGCCATCTCCCCTTGCGGCATGCGAACGGTCAATGTGAACTCCGATCAACACGCTCACGAGTAACCATCGACGGCAGCAAGAACAATTACTTCTGAAAACCGATGCCACCATGATAGGCAGACAAAAGGTCATTCTTAATGGCTTTAATGCCTTTTATTCTCTTCTTATCCCCTCTTTCCATTTTACTTATAAATTCACATAATCATAACCATTATCAAGCATAATAGTTAATCTATCAGGCCGATGGTGTTTAGCTCATGTTGCTGGAGCTTGCTCGCTGGAAACATATGCATCACTGCACCATCCTCTTCAATTTACTCCAACGATCTATCACAGGTCACCAACTTCCTCTTTGCCTTTGGTTGATTCATCTAATTTGTTTCTCCGAAAATAGGACCACCATTCTAATTTGAACATGCATGTGTTCAGTGTTTAAGCATGCATGGCCCATACATATTAGCATTATTTTCCCATTTTCGCTAGCTAACAGTTTTCCCATGCATTTCAATTCCTTCCGTTTCCTATCCCCATTCATTTTCCCAGGATTCGGATACTTGATACTGAGTCAATTCTTTTTTTTATATATTTGTCCTGAACTGCAGATCAATTTTCATTATTCCAGTTGAAGGATGCGGCCGACAATATCATGTAGATCAATTGGTTGATTTGTCATCTACATATTCAGATCTAAGAAGAATATAACTCAGCAAGTATGCAAGTTGAGTAACACTTTCAAATTGGATGGGCATGTTCACCCAATTATGTTTCTAATTTGTATTTCAGTTCTGATCTTTACCTGGTGAGGTTATCTTAATTCCTAGAAATAGATTGGATTGGCTCCTGTCTCAAATATATATGTCAATTCATTTCGCTGTCAGAGCATCGAGCTGCTCCCATTAAGTCATTCTCGCAGCGAAAATTAGTATCTCCTGCTATGTTATGTACTTCTTGCTGCCTTCTTTTGATTTACACATTCCTGCGTGGGATACTACATATTTACTATAGTTAATATGTAACATACATTCTATATAGCTAATATTACTATATTAGCTGCTTTAGGCATGTATTTCGTTCATGCTCAGAATTTCCGTAGTAACGCGTGAGGTATCTTTCTAGTATAAATATAATGATTGACACCCAGATCTCCTTCGGGGCCGGAGCCAGCAAGCTTGTCGATCGGATTTCAACCCGCATAATCCAAGATATAGAAATCTCCCGATACAATACATTAATATATGATGGAACTTAGGTTTTGAACGGAATGCCCTCGATGGCTCGATCTTATCACTTTTTCCATTACTGACTTTAACATAATAAAGTGCTTACAGGGTAGACAGACCGAAAAAAACAAGTGCTTACTGGGTAGATAGACGTACCGAAAATAACAAGAGCTACTCGCTAGTAGTTAATTAGCACGTACCAAATTGGGCAGTTCACGTAAACGAAATGCAATCTAAGTTACATGTACGAATTAGCTTGCTAAACTGACACATAATAGGGCTTAAAGATAGTTATAGTGCACTCTAGACAGCTAGCTTCTGGCGTTGCTCTCCTTGCCAAGTCTTTCATCCACCAGTACTGTTTCTGAAAAATAAAATGCAAGGTCTCTATAGATGATGAAACTAATTACATATAGAAGAGCAAAAAGAAGGGGTTTGTTTAAAGAGATCATTACCTCCTCCGCACCACATGTATGCTGCCATACATGCTACTCTCCTAGCTAGGACGACTTGTCTGCAATGACCTGGAGCATGTCCCTGATTGTCATCTCTGGACCCTAACAAACGTTAAAAAAAGGGGAAAATGTGTTACACTCGAAATCAACTCTAAAACCAATATGCATAATTGCATATATATGATCCTGATCCTTAATTTTTGAAATAGCACTGCAGCCATCATATAAAAGGAGCCGTACGTACTTGATTACGGCGCGCCCATGTCTTCATCACCGCCTTTACACTTGCCACGGTGAGCACATTGATAAGCGCAGCATTACTACTGGATAGGACGCCGGCCACCTTATCCTCCAGGAAGACCGGTGCGCCTGACATGCCTTTCGACGACGACAAATTGCAAGCGAAGAATTCCCTTTGATCACCAGAATCCGTTGGAAAAACCACTGCTTCGCCCCTGCACATGCATGTTGGAAAACACAACGACAGCGGCAACAGCATTAGTTACCTAGTAGTAGACTTGCATCAGCATGTAACATTAATTAACAAAGCTACGCATTGAACATACACATACATATGTAGCTAGTTTCATAAAGAAAGAAGGGTGAAAGAAAGGCTCTCGTTAATTACAGTATGTTGCCGCGTGATGTTGCCGGATCAATACACATGGAGGTGCTGTCAAGTCCGAAGAATCCAATCGCGACAACCTCCTTCCCAGACAAATCCGTCTCGTCGGAGAACCCCAGAGGAATGCAGTTAGGCGCCCCTTGGACACGGATCAGAGCAAGATCAACGTGTTCTGAGACGTGCACCAATCGAGCAGAGGCGATATGATCCGCGCCAAACCGAACGGACACTCGCTTACTCTCCTTAGAACGGATTACGTGGGCACAGGTTAACACCAAGCACGACGTTGCATCGTTGTGAACAACAAAGCCAGTTCCCACGCCAAGTTGCATGCCTTCTTTGGTAGCCAGCTCGGACATCACGTGGACTACCGAGCCGCGGTGTTCGTCGTACACGCGCTGTTCCGGCGTCGGCGAATCACCTTGGTAAGCAAACAAGAGCAAAAGTAAGAGTTTAACCACAAGAAGCAACAAAAACAACAACAAAAAAAACCATTTTCTTGATTTATTTACGTACGGCGGGCTAGCTGCTGTAACTTTTCTTGCAAGAGGATCGTCAATGATAGAACAAAGCTAGCTAGTCGCAAATCGCAATGCAGTGCAAGATTTGTAACTTCTCTTGCAACAGGATCGTCAATGAAACAACAAAGCTAGCTAGTTGCAATGCAGTGCAAGATTTTTGTAACTTGTCTTGCAAGAGAATCAATGAGAGACTGAAAAAAGGACAAAGGAGAAGACGCCCTTCGACTTTCTTTCTTCCTCCCGCGCCTGGTTCCATTCAGACAATAAAGCTGACTTAGATGTTAAGTGGTGAGAATACCCATAAAGGAGCCCCAGAGTCCCTACCAGCCTTAAGTCCGTAAGCTACTTTTTTTAGTTGAACTGGTTGCTTTATAGGTCAATTGAATCTTAGCCAGTTTCTTCTTACTCTTTTTGTTCTCATTCCCGGCCAACCATGCCATGAAGAGTCGAGCAAGAGCGACAGCAGCAAGCTCCGCGTCGAAAAGCAAAGCAAGCCACGCTAGCGCGCTACTCTTCCTTTATGAGCGAGACTATCTAGATCTACTGATCTAAGAACTCCGTGAGCGAACTGAGCGAGCCATGAGGCTATCTGACTATCTAAAGTTGCATATCCAAGTATAGATCCCTAGAGAAGAGAAGCAAAGGTATAAGCCAAGACCTGTAAAGCCACACACCAGAAGTCGATCCAGCGGAAAAGAAAAAGGATTTCACGTTCTTCAGGAAGGGAGGATTAGAGAAGTCCAAGTACGGTTCTAAGGGAAGGAACTACCTATTTCGACCGGAGGAGAACAGGCCATTCTACAGGGCGAGGCACCCCACGGAGAACATGTTCGACGGATCCGTGAAGTACATCATCTGTTGCACGTCGAGCTCCAGCTTCGTTCCTCCGGCGAACTTGAGCGCGACGGCCGGCACGGCGAATTAAGCTGCTAAGCCCGGTAAGGTTGTAGCACGTGTCGAGCACGCGGAACGGCGGCGCTGCCTGGTACGGAGCCATCTCCTTCCTGAACTCCTCGCGCAGCGACGCTTAGGCTTCCGGGGCGAGGAAGGTGAACTCCGTCGCCGCCTCCAGCAGCGTGCCGTGGGCGGTGAACACGGCGGGCGGGATGGGGAGGTCCTCGCCGCCGACGCTGATCCCGACGAGGTCGACGAAGTAGGAGTTCGGGTGGTTGGGGTTGCTCGACAAGGTCGCATACTTGATGTCGCCGCCGGAGTACTCTGGACGGCTGGCGCCGACGGAGAGGAAGCCGCGGGAGCTCGTCGACGACGACGAGGGGAGGCAGTAGGAGAAGGCGGCCGTGGTGGCGCCGTTTGAGATCACTCGGGACGCCAGCGAGTGGCTGCTCCGGCTGAGGTCGATCAGCCCGACGGCGCCATCGAACGTGTCGGCGTCGGCGCCGACCTCGATGCACCCGAATGTGAAGCCGTCGAAGGTCGCCGACGGGGACAGCGTGAGGGTGTCCCTGACCAACGTGCCATTGGCGACGGTGGTGTTCCCGAACTGGATAGTGAACGGGCAGCTCGTTCCCGTGCACTCTACCGCGCATTCCGGCGAGCCGCACGGGACAGCGGCGAAGGAGGACGACCAGGACGGGTCGAACGCCGGGTCGCACGGCGCGCCGGCGAAGCACGGCTTGCACCGGAGCACCGAGACGCCGAAGTTGGTGTCGAACGCCACGGGGAACTGCTGCGCCGGGGCGACGTAACCGGCGAGGACTCGGTACTCCAGCGCGCCAGGAGCCACCGAGATGGGCGCTACCATGGGGGTAACCGTCACACCACCTGCCGCCGCCTAGCTGCTGCGGCACGGCGAAGAGGGAGCGGAGGCGGAGAGCATCACGGTCGAACACTTCGTCGGCGGTCGGCTGCCCGTTCTCGTCTCTCCGCGCGCCACCGAACGCAGAACGGATGCCGCGCCGGTGCACTAGAGGCATGGTGTTGGCATCCGAAGGAATTGAGGATGATGAGCACGACGACGTCGACGGCGAAGGCTGCGGTTTCCGGGTTGATCGGAGGACGATGTGCCTCCTCCGTAGAGATGCACCTCCGAGGTCGGAGCTGCCATGACGAGGAAGAAGCAGCAGCAGCAGACCACATAGTAGTAAACAGTGAGCGATGGATAGCATGATTAATTACTGTTGATTAACAATAATCGGCTGTGTTAAGTGAAGTATAAACCTGGTGTTAGTAACCTGCTAATTGAGCTACCTCCAATGCGAGCTTTGAGACTTCCTTTTATAGATTCTATGAACACGACAAGAAGAGGGAACAACAACATCGTAATCTCAGCACCGCGAAGTTGGTTCTTCCACCCAAAAGCCAAAACATGTCCAGCTGTTCTGTTGAAACGGTAGATCTAAACCGTTTTTTCCATCATCTCATGCCACTGTTACTGTCTACAACCGTTGTTAAATACCCAGTTCAAACTGTGAAGTGAATTAAAAAAATTGCAATTTGAGCTTTAATCTGGATGGATATATGGATTTGAGATTAGTTGGGTTGGGGTCGGATCGATGGATCAGCTTTACCATGATGAGTTGGCCCAACATGAGAGCAAAGTACGTACTCCTAATCTCAACCATGTTAGATAGATCTCTCACCCGTCGAGCCCAACGACACAACGGACCTTGACCGCGCCCTGATCGGGGGCGCTCAGCCCATTGGCTGGTGGGCCCCTGTCACCCTGCGTCACATAAAACAGAGGGTGGAGGCCGGGGCGGCACAAGACACGAGGTTCGCCGCCGCCGCTAACTCCACCCACAAACCCTAACCCTAACCGATCGAGGAGGGCGCAGCCAGTGACGGGAAACGCCACCGCCGCGCCACAACCTCGCAGGGAACACCCGCAAGCACCGTCGCCGTCCACGTCAAGCCCGCGACGACAACGACAATGGCCGGCGCCTCTTCATCCTCCAACACCTCAACCGGTCGGCCCCTCTAAACCCTATCCCTCATAGATTGATCCCAAAACACATATAGAAAAGGAACTCCACCGATCTAAACCTAGATGATCCACTAGAGAACCCTAACAATGGTATCAGAGCCAATCTCGATGCGTCGCCGTCCGATCTCGGGCGGCGGCGGCGGCGGCGGTTTTGACTGGCCGATCTCGGCGCGTGGCCGTCCGATCGAAACCCTAGCGATCGGACGGCCGAGGACGACTGGGCCACAATCGGCCCGAGGCGGCGTCGCGCGGAGGTGACTTTCCCAGCCCAGGCCTAGGTTGCGGCCTGGGTGCGCGGGGGCGCGCGTGCAGAAGGAAGGCCCTGGGCTGACTTTTTGCAATGGGCCGCCGGAACAGAGAAAATAGAAGTCTGTTTTAGGTCCCTCAAAAAAATAGAGAAATGAAAACATTAGTTTTTCCTTTTAAATTTTGTCAATTTTCATGCAAATTTCAATAGAATTTTAATTGTTTTTGCATATTTTACCTCTGTTTAAATTTGAACCAACGGGAGAATTTTTACAAGAGAGTAAAATTATAGAATTTGCTACTGTTCATGTGAATTTTAATAGAGATTTCTGCTGCAAATAGATAAAATTGATAAAATTAGTGTTTCTAAAATTAAATTTCGAACCAACGGGAGAATTTAATTTTAGGAACATTAATTCTGTGCTATGATGTTGTAATTTTCTGACCAACGTTGATAATTGCAATGTTATAGCTATGGCTCTATGTGTTATGTCTATTTTCTGCCCAACGGTGATGTAGACTTAATACATAATATTTTTAATGTTAATTTTGTTCTCACTGTACATGATTATTTCAGGTGGCTACTCCTTGATGGGTTGCATAAAAGATATTCCGACCCTGAAGAGAGATAACTACGGAGAATGGAAAAGAAAACTCGACCTTGCTTTCATCTTGGGAGAGGTGGACTGGGTGTTGACCACCCCACGTCCTATAGCACCTGCTGCACTTGTCAGAGGTGAAAACGAGTCAGATGCTGACTGGCAAAAGAGAGAGAGGGACAACGCTCCCCTCATCATGTCGTATGACGTTGAGGATGCGAAATGGTCCCTAGCCAACAAGAAATGTTTGGCTGTGGTAAAGAACATGATTGAGCCAACCATATTGGGCTCAATCCCAAAGTGTGACGCTGTCTCAGAGTACCTCGAAAGAATAAAGAGCCAGTTTACTGGTTCTTCAAAGACTTATGCAACACAACTGATAAAGCAGCTTGTGACAGAGAGGTACCATGGAGGTGGTGTCAGAGATCACATTCTTAGGATGAGCAACATGGCTTCCAAGTTGAAGCCAATGGATTTGGGCATTACAGATGACTTTCTGGTCCATCTGGTTATGGCCTCATTGCCAAAGCTTTTTGACAACTTTGTTGTCAACTACAATATAAGTCCAGAGAAATGGAATTTTGAAAAGCTCATCGCTAATTGTGTGCAAGAAGAGGAAAGAATCAAGGAGGCCAATGGTGGCTCAATTAACTATGTTAAAGATAACAAGAAAAGAAAGCGAACTCCTGATGTCTCATCGAAATTATGGCACTGTCGTTTAGGCCATATTTCGAGGGGGAGAATTGAGAGACTAGTCCAATGGTGGCTCAATTAACTATGTTAAAGATAACAAGAAAAGAAAGCGAACTCCTGATGTCTCATCGAAATTATGGCACTGTCGTTTAGGCCATATTTCGAGAAGGAGAATTGAGAGACTAGTTAAGAATGAAATTCTTCCTCCATTGGAGTTCTCAGACTTAGAACAATGCGTAGAATGCATTAAAGGAAAATTTGTAAAGAGCATCAAAAGGGTGCAAAATGAAGCACAGGAATTTTAGAGATCATTCACACAGACATTTGTGGTCCATTTCCTGTGAAAAGTGTGGATGGCTATGACTTGTTCATAACATTCACAGACGATTACTCCCGATATGGTTATATTTTCCAATTAAAGAAAGATCAGAAACATTGGATAAATTTAAGATATTCAAAGCTTAAAGCTGAAGTTGAAAATCAGCATGACATAAAAATTAAAGTAGTAAGATCTGATCGTGGGGGGGAGTACTATGGTCGGCATACGCCTTATGGGCAAGTCCCCGGACCTTTTTGCAAGGTTCTTACGAGAAAATGGTATAGTAGCCCAGTATTCAACACCGGGCGAACCTCAACAGAATGGGGTAGCTGAAAGGCGTAACCGTACCCTTATGGATATGGTGCGTAGCATGATAAGCTATTCCACCCTACCATTGGGTTTATGGATGGAGGCGTTAAAAACCGCCATTCATATCCTCAACAGAGTTCCAAGCAAATCGGTGCCCAAAACACCGTATGAGCTATGGACAGGAAGAGTACCCTCGCTAGCTCACCTCCGTGTGTGGGGGAGTCCTGCGGAGGCTAAAGTATTCAACCCAAACCTTGGCAAGTTGGATTCCAAAACAGTAAGCTGCCATTTTATTGGCTATCCTGAAAGATCAAAGGGTTATCGTTTCTACTGTCCAAACAGTTATACAAAGTTTGTAGAAACGAGACACGCCGTCTTCTTGGAAGACGAAGTGATTAGGGGGAGCTCGGTAGTTCGAGAGATGGATCTTGAGGAGAGGCGGGTGTCTGTACCCGTTCCGTCAATTCAAGACCTTTTCTTCTCTCTACCTGCTGACGTTGAACCCACAATGCATGACGTTGCGGTACCAACACCTGTTGTTAGCTCTCCTGTGGCAGCTCTCCTGTGGCAACAATGAATGAAAGTGAGGAACCTGTTCTACAGGATTCAACAGAAATCACTGCCACACCAGAGGAGGAGCTGCAACAGCCTCAAACAGATAATGTGCCAGAACAGGAGGCCCCTAGAAGGTCTGAAAGAGTCAGAAGATCGGCTATCCGTGATGACTATGAAGTTTATAATATAGAAGAGTCGCATATGCAGGATGATCCCACCTCATATGAAGAGGCCATGAGAAGCGCTTGCTCATCTGAATGGTTGGAAGCCATGAAAGATGAAATGAAATCAATGAAACTAAACGATGTCTGGGATTTGGAAGAAATTCCTAAAGGAGCCAAAACAGTAGGCTGTAAATGGGTCTACAAAACTAAATATGACTCCAGAGGGAATATAGAAAAGTTTAAGGCGCGACTTGTGGCAAAAGGTTTCACGCAAAGAGAAGGGATTGATTACAATGAGACATTTTCTCCAGTCTCTTGTAAAGATTCCTTTAGGATTATAATGGCACTGGTGGCACATTATGATTTAGAATTACATCAGATGGATGTAAAAACAGCATTTCTAAATGGAGATTTGGAGGAAAAAGTATACATGGCACAACCAAAAGGTTTTGTTGTGAAAGAAAATGATAATATGGGATGCCGTCTAAAAAGATCCATTTATGGATTAAAGCAAGCTTTGAGACAGTGGTACTTGAAGTTTGATGGGACAATAAAGAAATTTGGGTTTCAAGAGAATGTTGAGGACAACTGTATTTATACAAAGTTTAGGAATGGGAGATTCATTTTCCTAATTCTGTATGTAGATGACATTCTACTGGCTAGTAGTGATGTCAGTCTATTGCAGGAAACAAAGAAATTCTTGTCCTCAAACTTTGACATGAAAGACCTCGGTGAGGCTTCATATGTTTTGGATATAGAGATTCACCGAGATAGAACGAAGTATGCATTGGGACTTTCTCAAAAGGCATATATAGAAAAGGTACTGAAGAAATTCAACATGTACAGATGCAGTGCTACACCTGCTCCTATAGTCAAAGGAGAAAAGTATGGGACATGGCAATGTCCCAGAAATCAGTATGAGCTCAACGAAATGAAAACAAAGCCATATGCGTTAGCTGTGGGAAGCCTACAGTATGCGCAAGTGTGCACACGCCCTGACTTGGCATTTGTCACCGGGTTACTTAGCAGATTTCAGAGTAATCCAGGCCCATAGCACTGGAAATTAGTAAAGAAAGTTTTGCGTTATTTACAAGGTACAAAAGGCCTCATGCTGTCTTACAGAAGATCAGAGTCACTCCAGATAGTGGGGTATTCTGATTCTGATTTTGCAAAAGATAATACAAAGTCAACATCGAGATACGTGTTCACCCTTGCAGGAGGAGCTATTTCATGGAAAAGCTCAAAACAGACTATCACTGCAGGGTCTACGATGTATGCCGAGTTTATAGCATGCTATGAGGCCACGGGGCAGGTGAACTGGCTAAAGAAGTTCATACCCGGTTTAAAGGTGGTTGACAGTAGTGAGAAACCACTAAAGTTATACTGCGATAACGAACCCGCAGTAATGTACGCTCACAACAATCAGTCAAGTGGTGCTGCCAAACACATTGACATAAAGTACTATGTTGTGAAGGACAAAGTCCGGGATCAAACAATCAGTCTCGAGCACATTAGAACAGAAAGAATGCTCGTGGATCCGCTCACGAAAGGTCTACCACCCAACGTGTTCAAGGAACATGTAGCCGGCATGGGTTTAAGGGAAGCCTTATGAATCCTGGACTACAGGGCCCAAAAGTTAAGGTATCTGTTTCTGAATGGAGACGTGTATAGTGGCTGTTAAATCCATCGGTGATTAACCGTGACGATGAAACATGCTCTATTTACAAATCTGTGATGGAATAGAAAAAGCTAAAAGAAATAGTGAGATCAAGGGGGAGAATGTTAGATAGATCTCCCACCCGTCGGGCCCAACGGCACAACGGACCTTGACTGCACCCTGATCGGGGGCGCTCAGCCCATTGGCTGGTGGGCCCCTGTCACCCTGCGCCATATAAAACAGAGGGTGGAGGCCGGGGCGGCACAAGACACGAGGTTCGCCGCCACCGCTAACTCCACCCACAAACCCTAACCCTAACCGATCGAGGAGGGCGCAGCCAGTGACGGGAAACGCCACCGCCGCGCCACAACCTCGCAGGGAACGCCCGCAAGCACCGTCGCCGTCCACGTCAAGCCCGCGACGACAACGACGATGGCCGGCGCCTCTTCATCCTCCAACACCTCAACCGGTCGGCCCCTCTAAACCCTATCCCTCATAGATTGATCCCAAAACACATATAGAAAAGGAACTCCACCGATCTAAACCTAGATGATCCACTAGAGAACCCTAACAAACCAGTCACAATGTTTTCTCCCTCACCCCTTCTCCATCTCGCTAATTAGAGCAGGTATAGTAATAAGTGATAATAGCTCCATGTAGAATATTGTGATGACCTAGAGTAGGAAGGGAAAGAGAGGGAGCAAGCTGGCGAAAAATTTGTTACCGGGCTGCACGCATAGACCGAGGCTATGGGGCTCGCATGTAGATGGAAAAGCAACCGTTGCTGCTTCTTGCATCCGCCATGGCTTGCCTTGCCTCCTCGATCCGCCATGGCTGCCACTCTTACCTGTGTTCGCTAGGCCGCCACCCTCGTCCACCACAACCACTAGATTGCCGCCCTTGTCCACCCGGCCAACACCCACGTTGAGCCCAGCCATATATCGCAGACGCACGCATCCATTGGGCCATTGTCCTTGTCCAGCCCGGCCGCCGGATAGCCGCCCTCGTCCAACCCGTCCACCGCCCTCCAAGTTTTGCAGTTGTTAAAAACACTAGTCAGATCAACGCGAGGGTTGAAAGATAGAAACCTCGTTCGGTCCAACGGCTTTTCATATTTTCATGTTTGGCAAACTGGTTTCCTTTTTTAATCTATATATGTTGAAATGATATTTTTTATGGTCCAAAAATGCAAAACAATCATGAGAATCATGAAAGTTAGATAACATATTTTATCTAATCGTAATTCAATAATTAAATACAAATTCAACAATTAATTACAAGTTCAGATTTCTATAGCAACTTTAAATTCAACCAAGTTAAAAAAAAAGATACATATACCAATAGTTTAATTTGTTCTTTTGTGTTTAAAAAAAGTTGCATTACTAGTATTTAATCTTTCGTGTTTATGGAATGATGTATCATATATTGATCAATCATGTTAATCTTTTTTTTTACATAAAGTCATGACTATTTAGATGATATTCAAATTTGACTTGTATGTTAGCAGAGTGATAACGGATAATTAACCAAGATCCATATTTACTGGCAGTATTCATTTACAGTTGTTCCTTGTAAGTGAACATTATCTTAAGAAAAATGCAACATCAGGTGAAAACAGATGCAGCACAACTCATAGGCTTTGTTCTTCATCTCATCTTCTCAACTCATCACTCTTTTTTTCCGCGCGCACGCTTTTCAAACTACTAAACGGTGTGTTTTTTGCAAAAAGTTTCTATACAAAAGTTGCTTAAAAAATTAAATTAATCTATTTTTAAAAAATTAGCTAATACTTAATTAATCACGCGCTAATAGACCGTTCCGTTTTTCATGCGCACTGTGTGCGTTGGGAACACAAGCTAGCGAAGGCAGCCTTAGCTTCCGTAGCTAGCTGTTTTATTCGTTTCTGCCGATAAACACTTTAGACATCAACATTCAACCAAGACTCTTCCGGGTATATTATTGTTACATTGACACTTGACACACATTGTATAAAAGTATAAAACTACTACAAAAGTATATATAGAACATGTAAAACGAGAAACAAAGCTTGTAGAATTGCAGTAGCAGCATGCATTTGACGAGGTTTAATTTTATGCATGATTATTGATTTCTCAGCATTTATACTTAGCTGATAAGTAAGCGCTCGATCACGCGATCAGCATTTCAGCAGCTGAAAGGAATGAACCCAACCTTCCCACCGCTGACGTCGTACACCACCTCGGTCGTCGCCTGCGCCAGCGTCCCGATCACCGCCACCGCCGTCGCGCCAGGCGGCGCCGCCGCGAACGCGAGGCACCCCACCGAGAAGAAGTTCCCCTGGTCCTGGAAGTACATCATCTGTTCGAGGCTGAGCTCGAGGGTCGCGCCGCCGTCGAGCTTGAGGATGACGGTGGGGACGAGGTAGAACTTGAGGCCGGTGAAGTCGTAGCACGTGTCGAGCTCGCCGACGGGCGGCGCGGCGCGGTAGCGCCTCATCCAGCTCCGGAAGCCGTCGCGGAGCACCTCGTAGATCTCGGGTCTCAGGTAGGTGAACGTCGCGTGCAGGTCGAGCAGCGAGTCGCACTCGCCGCCGGCGAGCGCGGGGGCCGGGATCGGGAGGTCCGGCCCGCCGAGGCCGATCCCGGCGAGTTTGACGACGTACCGTGTCGGGTGGGCGGCGCTGCTTCCGAGTGTGGCGTAGCTCGCGTTTTTGCCGGAGAGCTCCGGCCTGGTGGCGCCGATTGAGAGGAATCCCTCACCATCCTTGGACGACGGCAGGCAGTACGTGAAGGCCACCATGTCCGGCGACGACGGCGCTCTCGACGCCAGCGAGTGGCGCTCCCGGCTGAGGTCTAGGATGCCGGACGAATGGTCGACCGTCGTGAAGCCCATCTCCAGGCACGCGAACCTGAAGTCGACCACGAACGCCGACGGGGAGAACGCGAGCGTGTCCATCACGAAGGTGGCGTTGCCGACCAGGGCGCCGCCGTTCTTGGTCACGGCGACGGTGCAGCCTGCGCCCGAGCAAGAGCTGAACGGACAGTCCGGCGAGCCGCACGGGACGTTGAAGGCGGTCGACGAGAGGGACGGGTCGAAGGCCTGGCCGCCGCAGGCGGAGGCGCACGGCTTGCACTGGAGCAGCGTGGCGCCCTGGGTGGCCGTGTCGAATCCCACGGTGAGCATCTGCGCCGGCGTGCCGAAGCCGACGGCGACGTGGTACTCGAACGCTCCAGGAAGACTCCCGAGGGGATTGCCGGTGGCGGGGATCGTCAGGCCGTCGTCGTTGGATGATGGAGAAGGTGGCGGTGCGGAGTAATCCGTGGTGGTGGAGCCCTCGCGAAACAGCGAGCGGAGACGCAGGGCGTCGCGTTGGAAGACGTCGCCGTCTGGCGCCGTCGATGGCTTGTCGTGGTTCCGGGCGGCGCCGAGAGGTGAGCACGGGCTCAACCGATGCAACACAGGCAGCCTGCTGCTGCTGCGTCGTCCTGCACAAAGTTGACAACAGGTCAAGGGGCTGTTTAGTAAACTAAAAATATTTTCTCAGTCCAAAGATATACTCTCTCCCAGTTTCATATTATAAATCATTTGACTTTTTTCTTAGTCAAATTTTTTTAAATTTGATTAAATTTAAAAAAAATATAGTAATATTTTTAATATAAAACAAACATTCTATCAAAATATATTCAATGTTAAATTTAATAAACTAGTTTAGTGTCGTAGATGTTGCTAGTTTTTTTATAAACTTGATCAAACATAAAAAATTTTGACTAAGAAAAAAATCAAACAACTTATAATATGAAACGAAAGAAGTACCACATTTCGTTTTTATTCTCTCTAGGTCCCAAAATATAGATTTAAATTAGCGAATATATCTGATAAAAATGAGCTAAGGGTTAGAAACTCGTATAAATCATACCTAAAGTTTTGTAAATTCATGAAAAAATTACTAAAGATAGTTGTATATATAAAATACATTATAATCAAATCTCAAATTCAAACTTAACTTTATTTGGGTGTAACAAAAAACGAATTTTGGATGAATAGTAACATGACACTATTCACATAAAATTTTTCAATTTTATTTCTCTCAGATGAAATTGAGTTTGGACTTGAGATTTGGTGAAAATGTATTTTATATCTACACCTATCTCTAGTAATTTTTTTCATAAATTTACAAAATTTTTAGGTATAATTTTTATGAGTTTTTAATCCTTAACTCGTTTTCAAAGGATATTTTTTTAAAATTTATCCCAAATGTAGTTACCTAGTATGTGTAATAGGAGAATTTGGGCACTGATATTCCCATCTTGCCTCTGTCAGCAATATACATCACGCCACTTAAAACAGACACTTTAATTACTTTAACAAGGGCATTTAGATCTTTTACCTCAATCCTTAATCCCTCCCAAAACTTCAAAGGTGACTATATTTTAGGATGGAGGAAGTAGTATGAATAGGGTCCACACATACATACTTACAACCACGTGAATAACACATGCTGTGGTAGCTCCAGGAATTTTTCGTTGGGTGATTCTACTCCAGGCTTCAAAATTTTATAACACCGAAAAGTCCATATATATATAAACAATTTACTCAAAGTATGACAAATATACCAATAATATCTCATAACACTACCAATCTACTAAAACCAACATTTGAGTTTCAAAGTCATAGAATACAACATAAATAATTTAAAAGTCTAGGATTTGAGTAACTGTTCGGGTGGATCGGGTGTTCAGGTTCTACCACAGGGATATTAACCAACTTTCTTATGCTTTGTTTGTAAATATGACATTTTAGACAAGATCCAATTGATCTTTTTAGAACTTTTACCACAAATGAATTCTAGAACACATTGTTTGAAGACATAAAAATGATAAGCTTGTATTTATCTTGAGAAGTGTTTTTATAATGGAAAACTTTGCTATAAGGCACATAATTTTGTGACATTTATTGTAGAATATTGTAGAATACTCTAGAACATGTCTTTGCCATAAAACACCCTGGTTTCGTCGCAATTTGCTAAAGCACACTATGGCCACTATTTTAATATTTTTGGTGAATTGGAGAGTAAAGAAATAAAAAATTGGAAAGGACACTTTTACCCTACGCCAAATTGCAAGGTAGGTTCTAAACGTCATACAGGAATGTAGAATTTGTTACCAAAGCAGGCCTTAATTTTGTCCGAACAGTTGTCGTCACACACAGTACTGCAAAATTGACAGAGCATAGCTGCCTAGGCATGGGTGGTAAAGATTGTAGTACCAGATAAGGTTGACGAACAGGCCTCCTTTGTCGTCGTCTCCGGGCGCCTCGGATCGGCGGGCGAACCGACAACGTAGTGCCATCCGCCATGGGTGTAGGTGTTGATGCGGTAAGAGCTCCCGAGACGAGGAGCAAGAAGAAGAAGCAGGCAGAAGAGCACGCAAGGGAAAACAGCTGAAGCCATTGCCAATGGGAGGAATAGATGGTGGGTAATTTTGCTTGATCTGCAGGGTCATCGGGAAGCCCCTGCATTATATATATATATATATATATATAGGCTCGTCATGGCCAGCAACATTGTTCTTGTAGCGTTCTCTTGTATGGTGAAAAAATAATAATTAACCACAGGCTTTGTGAAATGTACACTGCCTTGTTTAGGTGCTTGTGCGTTCAGCCCAAGGTTGGGCACGCACAAGAGCTAGCTCGGCGTTTGCGCATACGTAGGTATATGGCAGCCGATCGGGAGTTCGGGACTAACGCCCGGGAAGGCACGTGCGATGGACACACTGCACGTAACCACCTGGGAAGGGTGTGAAACAGCATGGACATGCCGGCGAACGCCCAAAAATGATGAGTAGCAAACCCCCCAAAAAAAAAGTGGAATTAAGGCGGAAAGGGTGAGATTCTTATGGGAGATTTTAGCATCTCACCTCGTCGCCGCCGCCTCTGTGGCCGGTTGGCGCGTGTGCGCTCTCAGGCCCGTCCTAAGGGGGTGCAGTCTGTGCGACGCCCATGGGCCCATGAGGCTGGGGGCCAGGGGCCCATGAGTGTACCCATGTATAGTAGATGTATTCACAAGCCTCAGCCCAGTCCAGCCGACAGGTATGCAGTTTGATCGCGGCGACGCGGCCGCTTCGTATTCGCATCGCGACTCTGCTTCGACGGTTCCTATTCGTGAACCGTGTCTTCGCGTCGGCGTTTAGGGCACGAGCGACGGAGCGCGCAGGCCTGCGAGCGGCCGAGCGCGGCACAGGTGCAGCTGTCCGGCGTGGCGGTGACGCGGTGTTTGTGTCCGGCGACCTGCATACAATGGAGAATAGCTGCGGCGTGGTTCCTGCTATTTCAAAATTCAGAGTAGTGCACGCCTGCACGGCACGAACGTCCTGCCCTCTGCCAGGCCCGTCCTAAGGAGGGGTGCAGTCTGTGCGACGCCCATGGGCCCATGAGGCTGGGGGCCCATGAGTGTACCCATGTATAGTAGATGTATTCACAAGCCTCAGCCCAGTCCAGCCGGCAGGTGTGCAGTTTGATCGTGGCGATGCGGCCACTTCGTATTCGCATCGCGACTTCGCTTCGACGGTTCCTATTCGTGAACCGTGTCTTCGCGTCGGCGTTTAGGGCACGAGCGACGGAGCGCGCAGGCCTGCGAGCGGCCGAGCGCGGCACAGGTGCAGCTGTCCGGCGTGGCGGTGACGCGGTGTCTGTGTCCGGCGACCTGCATACAACGGAGAACAGCTGCGGCGTGGTTCCTGCTATTTCAGAATTCACAGTAGTGCACGCCTGCACGGCACGGATGTCCTGCCCTCTGCTCTGCGGCTCTGCCCTGCCTCTGATTGTTTGATTCTTGTTTCTTGATTGTTGGCATCGGCAAGTGAGGTACTAATTACTGAACTACTGTACGTGTACGTCTGTCATATTTCATTGCAATCACTGATTTATCAGTTACAATAGTTGGTTTATCAATTACTGAACTACAGATTGATTGATTGGTTGATTTCTAATTCAATATTTTTTAACATGTTAGATGTTGTCAAAGAAACATAAGTCTGGTGCTCAGAAAAGGAAAGCAAAAAAACAAGAAGCTCAATTCAAAGAATCGCAAAAGGGTGCCATACATAAGTTTTTTCCAAGTTCAAGAAATGCCGAAGTCAGTCAAGATCAGGGGCAGGAAGATGATCAACCAATAATGGGACAAGCTCATGGCAATGATGGTGATACAGACGAGCAGATTTTAGATGCACAAGCTAATGCCAATGAAGGTGCTACAGGGGAGGAAAATTTAGATGAGCCAGAGGAAAATTTAGATGAGCCAGCTGATGCTAATGAGGACATTTTGGGATCAGGTGAAAATTTGCAGCCTTCGGATGATACAGAAAATATATATATTGATGAACAATCAATGTTGACAATCTTTGATCCTAGGACATGGGAAAATCTTGACAATATCAAAAGGGATATCTTAATTGAGAAAGGGCCTGTGAGAGAGATGGATTTACAATTTCCTAGTGATCCTAGTAATAGGCGTTTTTCATATGCTTACTACTCCAGAAGGTTAACTAATGGAGAGGTTGTTGATAGGAAGTGGCTAGTTTACTGTAAACATGTGGACAAGGTCTTTTGTTTTTGCTGCAAGCTATTCAAATCAAATCAGAACAAGGCTTTGTTAGCAAATGATGGAGTGAAGGACTGGAAGCATTTGAGTGAAAAACTAAAACAACATGAGAACAGTGTGGAGCATCTGACAAACATGAATACATGGAATGATCTTCGGATTAGACTGAGCAAAAATAAAACAATTGATGATGAAATGCAGCGGGAAATTGCAAAAGAGAAGGAGCGTTGGAGACAAGTTTTGGTAAGAATAATTTCTGCTGTGAAGTTTCTTGCTAAACAAAATCTAGCCTTTCGAGGAACAAATGCAAAACTTTATCAATCAAATAATTGTAATTTCCTAGCCACAGTGGAAATGATTGCTGAATTTGATCCTGTCATGCAAGAGCATATTAGGCGTATTCATAATAATGAAATCTATCATCATTATCTTGGCCCTAGGATACAGAATGAGTTAATTGCTATGCTTGCTGATGCTGTGAAAAAACATATCTTAAAGATCATAAAAGATGCCAAGTACTTCTCTGTTATCTTGGATTGTACCCCAGATATGAGTCATGAAGAACAAATGACACTAATTGTGCGGTGTTTTAATATGTCAAGTGCCATGCCAAGAGTAGAGGAATTTTTTCTAGAGTTCTTAAAGGTTGATGACACATCGGGATTGGGGCTTTTTAATGTACTGTTGGATGCATTGCAGTCTCTTGATTTGAACATTGATAATGTGAGAGGTCAAGGGTATGATAATGGTTCCAATATGAAGGGAAAACATCAAGGTGTGCAGGCATGTGTGCTTGAAATTAATCCAAGAGCATTGTATATGCCATGTGCATGTCATAGTCTGAACCTTGTTCTTTGTGATAGGGTAAAATCTTGTAGAAGAGCTATTACATTTTTTGGTGTCATACAACAGATATATGCATTGTTTGCACGCTCTACTAAAAAGTGGAACATTTTGACTGATCATATTGAGAGATTCACTGTCAAACCCTTGTCTGATACTCGTTGGGAGAGTCGAATAAAGAGTGTGCAACCTATTAGGTATCAAGCCTCTCAAATAAGATCAGCTTTGAAGGAGGTGCAAAGAACTTGTACCGACGACTTCAAATCAGTGAGTGAAGCTGGATCATTGGTAATCACTATTGAGAATTTTGAATTTTTAGTTGGTATGGTTATTTGGGAAGATATTTTATCTATTATCAACATGGTTAGCAAAAAGTTGCAGTCTCCAATTGTGTTCTTGGATAGTACTTTGAAACAGATAGATGGGGTCATATCATATTTTAAGAATTACAGAGAAACAGGCTTAAGTGCAAGTATTGAGACTGCAAAATCCATTGCATCTAGTTTGAATGTGGAGCCAATATTTCCTACAAAACGTAAAGGTAAAAGGAAGAAGCAATTTGATGAACAAGATGATGAAACTGAAGAATTACAACGGTCAGCTATAGATGACTTCAACGATGAGTACTTCCTAGTTATTGTTGATTATGCAATTGTTTCATTGACTAGTCGATTTGATCAGCTAAAGGAATTTGAGAAAATATTTGGTTTCTTATTCAATTCAGAGAATCTAAGGTCGTTGGATCATAGTGGTCTACGAGCCTGTTGCATAGCTTTTGTGAATAAATTTTCTCATGACAACATGTCTGATGTTGAGTTAGAAGATTTGTTCTCTGAGTTGAAAGTGTTACAAGTAACTTTGCCAGATCAGTTGATGTCAGCATTCGAGATTCTTCACTTTGTTAAAGTTGCAGATTGCTATCCAAATGCCTCTATTGCATATCGGATTTTGTTAACTATTCCAGTGACAGTAGCATCAGCGGAAAGCAGCTTCTCCAAATTGAAGCTATTGAAAAATTGTTTGAGGTCAACTATGCTACAGGAAAGATTAAATGGTTTGGCTATGTGCAGCATTGAAAAGGATATTTTAGATACAATGGATCTTGATAGTGTTCTTGAAGATTTTGCATCAAGAAATGCCCAAAGACGCTTTTTTAAAAAGCACTGAAGCACTATAGTTTTATTCGAGGTAACCATCATTGTTATTTTGCTGTTTTTTTATCTTATTTGCTATTACTTTTTCAAGAAGAATTAAATATATGCTACAAGTTATCTCTTACCAATAATATTATATACTTTAATCGTTATATTAAAATATTAGATTGTCGGGCCCTTAGTGCCTTACTGGCCCAAGGGCCCATGAAAATCGTGGGACGGGGCTGTGCGCTCTCCGGCAGTGGACGATGCAATCAGCCATATCAATCCCCTAGTAGCCCTAGCTATCTAATGCATACTTTCCAACTGGCCCTGGCCTATAACGGCAAATCACTGGCACACGACTGCTTTGCTTTGGGGGTCCTGATCGAGCAAGACTACGTCCTATCTATCTATACCTCTCCAAACACCCTGAACTGACTTACCAGTCACTGGGCCGAGAACAAGCGAGCGATAGCAGCGAGCCGATCAAAGCGATATAGAGTGAAAAAACAACTACTTGTGTGGATCAGCCCGAAGGCTGTCGATTGGAAAAGATGAAGACAAGGAAGAGCCATTCTTCATACATAGGAGCGAGTGGTCGAAAGACCAAAACGTTTGGACGACGCCATCAGCCGTATCAATAGACGAAAATATTTCTACTCGGGCGTTTGATCTCACTTGAAAAAATCAGACGTCCTCCACTCTGTTCCTGCATTTATTCTGACTTGCATGCACTGCATATGCTTTACAGTAACTCACTCTCTTTTTTTATTCACTCACATATACTTACCACTACGCCGGATCAGGTCATCTCTGACGGGCCATAACCCTCACCTTTGACGGATTTGGCTCTGGTCAAAAAATAGTAGTCACTGATGATTCCAGTCACCTTTGACGGGTGACGGACCATCAGAGGTCACGATTCCAGTCACCTTTGACGGGTGACGAACCATCAGAGGTCACGGTCACTTCTGACGGGCCAGTATTTTCAGGTCCGTCAAAGGTGAGGGTCTCCACAAGCCCATAAGTGATTGCAACCCGTCAGTAGTGAGACACCTGTGACGGGTTTAAAGTTCATTGCCCATCAGAGATAATGCCATCTCTGACGAATGTACCTTGGTGTCCATCACAGGTGACTCACCTTTGACAGATTGTAGTAGAGGACCGTCACAGCTAAGGTCACCTGTGACGGTCTTTGTTTACCACTCATCAGTGATGAGGTAATTTCGAAAAAAAATTAATTTTATAATGTTGGCTAGCCTCAGGATTTGCTAGCCACGCCATCTAAAAAACAGAACATCATAGATATCCCAGCTCAGATTCATTCCAATATCACATATTTTTCAGTTCAGCACAGATTCATCCCAAAAATGACATCATACATACATGCATTTCAAATTCTCACGAAAATTACATAGACAGCCACAATCACATCGCACATTCCCAACTCACATTTATGTTGAGCCTATGAAGCCATAAACTTACCCAATTTTTTGACTTGCACATAAAGCTACAAACTTACCCAAGTTTTTTTTGTAGCCTATGCCTTTTGAAGAATAACGACGACATGTCATTTCAAAAAAAGAAGAAATAATTGAATGATACAATGTAGTAAATAATGAGTAGATGTAAGACGTATTAATCAAAGGAACTAATTACAAATAACCAGTAAATAGGCGATTGCATATATGAATTTTGTGATGATTTGACTAACCAAGGAACTAACTATATAGATGTCCTATTAATCTATCTCAAATTATCAAAAAATGACAGAACTAACTATATAGATATCCTATTAATCTACCTCAAGTTATAAAAAAATGACAGAATATGAGGTCCTTGGGGTGCCAAGGAGTCTTAGTCGGTTCTGTGAATGCACTAACCCGACCAAACCAACTTGGCCCCCTAAGGACCTCATATACTGTGATGATTCGATAACTAAGGAACTAACTACACTTTACTTACTAAATAGGCGATTGCATATATGAATTTTGTGATGATCTGACTAACCAAGGAGTTAATCTACCTCAAATTATCAAAAAAGATAGAATACAAGGTCCTAGGAGTGTCAAGTTGTCTTAGTCGGTTATGTGAATGCACTAACCTGACCAAACCAACTTGCCCCCTAAGGACCTCATATTCTGTGATGATTCGATAATCAAGGAACTAACTACACTTTACTTACTAAATATGTGATTGCATATATGAATTTTGTTATGATTTGATAACCAAGGAACCAACTGCATAGATATCCTATTAAACTACCTCAAGTTATCAAAAAATGATAGAATACGAGGTGTTGAGTGACCCGTGTTGTCTTAGTTGGTTAGTGTACACGCTAATCCGACCAAACCAACATGGATTGCTCAACACCTCCTATCCTGTGATGATTTAATAACAAAGGATCATATTATAGTAAACTACCTCATACTAATTACAAATAATCTTACTAAATACATATTGTAGTTGACTCCTTTCAATTATCAAAAAATGACAGAATATGAGGTTCTCAATGACCCAGGGTGTTTTAGCTAGTTAGTGTATGCACTGTATCCACCCAAGCCAACTTGGATCCATGAGAACCTCACATTCTATGATTATTTGATAACCAAGGAACTAAATACAAATACTCTTAGGAAATAGACGATTGCATATATGAAAGTAAATAACATTGTCTTCCACAACATAAAATCACACTTGTTACATCACAGATAATTAAAAAAATGTTTAGTTTATAATACCACATCTAACACAGTTCGATGAGCTACTTAAGACAAAATGCTCCTTTTTTGTTCATGATTTCATTAAGAATGAAGGCGCAAATTTCACCTCTGATAGAGGGTGGGGTCGATGGCGCTAATTTTCCAGTCAGCTGCAGCTCTCTATTCAATAAGACAAAGGTTCGTACGTATAGAGGAATGATGTTAGTTTCGAAATCGTCGAATTGGCATTGAGCACAAATCTTAGGGTCGGAATTGTTCACCTGTTTTAGCAATGTCGACATGTGGTGGCACACGTGGAAACCACACTGGTCTCCGATCTGTTGCGCGCACTTGAAATCGGTGTCATGATATAGGTTGTCCTTGCCCTCTCTGTGCCTGCCTCCCTTTGCAACATATGGTTCCCAAGCCCTATTTATGGCATTAGTGAGTGTAGTGAAATTGTACATTTTTGCCCTATTGGAGTTAAGGTGGTAAACCCTATGTCATTTAGGTACCATGACCAACAGAATCCAGTGGCGCCTGCACGGTGGTTATGTAGTGTCAGTAATAAGAATCCCCTAAAATAATCTAGACGAAGGGTATTGTCTCCTTACTCTTGATTGTGTGCACACATGATGTACTCCTTGTCTTGGTGGGCCCATAAACATCAGTTCACGTACTCAACCACATCATCTACTTTGGTTTGGAGGTTGACCTCGTCGATCATCGTTGGATCTAGGAATCCAACGTGGTTACCAATTCGATGAGCTTCCAGCCAACACGACCTTAAGACATGCAGAACATATTACCATTAATTTAGGAAGAAATTACTAGCAAATCAAACGAAGGTACGGTTTACTTACAATGAGTAACATTTAAGAAGACCTGTGTCAACTTTCGGATCCTGAATAGATCGAAGAGGTCATCAAAACCTACAGTAATATAGGCCAGGGTCGATAGGAACGACTGGTGGTCGTGATGTCCAATTATAGTAGACTCCCAATTTCTCCGCTTAGCTTTTCTCAGCTTCATGTACTGTTTGTGCAGCTGTCGACACGCAGTACTCATTATAGCTAGCACATTGTCCTCCACCAAAGACATGCCTAGTACAAACAAACTATGAGGGCACACATTGTTTTTGGGCCACCAACTTCATCTCCAGGACCTTTCCCTTGCCTTTAGCATGACCCCGTTCAGCTTTCTGTTTCTTGACAAGTGGTGGGGAGCTATCGGCCTTGCGTGTGGTCTTAATTAGAGTCAAGGTGGCAACTATATCAGCCAAATCCATGCAATGTGCACCCGATGAATGTGGTTCCATCATTGCCGGTCCATGAGGAGCTTCAATTGATAGTTGGGACTTAGGAGGTGTATGTTCCATCGATCGACTTGGATGAGGAATCAATTTTACAATAATATATGTCTTGGGCCATTGTATGTACGTCTTGCACACATCGCATAAAGTAAGAATTTCATCGTTCGGGCGCATGGCCAGTGGATACGATAGCCAGTTAGGCATGACCGAATTGATTGACACTTTGACATATCCATCCATGAGGTCTGCGTTGTGCACCCTTTCTATTATGGAGGGTTTGTAAGCCATGCCCTCTATGACTTCTGACGTAAAAGTTGGTGTGACCCTAATCACTAGAACACACTGCACTACACGCTGCATTGTAAAGAAACAATTTAATACTGAAACATGTCAAGGGTGAGGCTTTTCAAAAGAGATGGATCATATAGTACCAATTATCTCTATGTGGTCCACCGCAGCTGGTACTTGGACCGGGATATTAGGCAACTCTGTGGATGCACAACTACTCCTGTGTTGTGATGTGCTCACGTCAACATGTGGATGAGGACTTGGTTGTGTCACATGGTTGCGCCCTTGAGCTATGATCATGTCGGCGAGGACCTTGGCCACCCTTTCTTTGACCCTAGCGTCCATGTCCTGCTTTAGCTCTTCATGCGGGCTTCCCTCTCTTCTTTTGAGGCTTTTCTTTTCTGATATTGCGAGCTATACTGGGGCAAGCCATGCTTCCATGGCACATCAGAGCCTATTCCTCGAGTCCAGCCAGGATGTTCTGGATTTTTGAGTGCCTTGATGAGGATGTCATCTTCTCACCTCTTCCGCGTGGACTCAACCTTGATTTGCAAAGTTTGTTCAGCAACCAACCCCATCTATAGAAAATAAGTCATCACTACAGACATGTACGATGTATTACCATAGGAACTCATGAGTAGAGCATTACTTAAGTTAGTAGGGTACTCACTAGATGCTGATAGACGACGACATCATTTTGGTTTGAGAATGTAATGGTGCCGTCCTGGTTCACCTTACCCTTGGCCCTAGCCCAGTTCCGAGCTCGTGGTTCAAGGATGTCAGCAAAAGGGGTAGGGACATTTGCTGTAGCTACAGCTTCATCCTCTTGAGCCCATATCTCTTCCTTGCCGATGTACCCCGTCGTGCCGAGCCGATGTGGGTGCTCATTCCGTTGTTGCAGTAATCGATGGGCCTCGCTTGAGTCTGTAGGATCGAAGAACAAGAACTAAGCCAACCAGAGGGGGGGTGAATGGTTGAAGTACCCAAAAACCAAAACTTTTAGCGGAATTAAATGTTACCCTCAAATTGATGTAGATCGGTCTGACCGAATTAGATTGGCCGGTCTGACCGCTCTGTGCTGTCGGACTGACCGGTATTGATTCCCCGGTCTGACCGCTCCAAAATCGCCTCTGCCTCCTGCCACCGTCACTAGTCTGACCGCTGCGTCCCCACCGGTCTGACCGCCTCGATGCCGCCGGTCTGACCGCCTATGACTCGTCAGTTAGAACGCCGAACCCGAGCAAACACAAATTGAAGATCTCTCAAAATAGATGACAACTTTAATACTTTTCTCTGTATTTACAAAGTGCAACAACAGCACTCCTCACGAAAATCTCGACTAGACTCGAAACCCTAACAAAACTCACAACTTAATGCTCTCAAAAGCGATACCGGGAGCCACACCCTCCCTCTCTATTTATACATGAGGAAGGCAACCTAAAGCCACGAATCAAACTCATACAAGAAGTCCTAATCCACATAGGAAACCTTCCCGTACAAGAAACCAACTTTACATATTCCAATTGTATCAAATTTGGACTCCTTCCAAATTTAACTCCGCATCCCATACGCACACAATATCTCCATCGTATGTCATATGGAATCTTCACCAACCACGTGCATTGATCTTTAGCCTAAGTATCCGCATGATATCTGACCGTCCGGACATCACCTTATCTCCAAGTTGACTCCCGATCCATCACCGGCAATATTTTCCCGAGACGTAAAGATTACCTACACATGAATCAAACAAAGAAACCATATCCAAGCACAAGCTATCACAAACTTGACTCATTGTTAGCACACAACAGTATTACATATGCATAGTATCTATCTAGAAGTCATAAACATGAATTAACCACGGATATCCAATGAAACAACCCAAAACCGAAACCGACACAGAGTCGGCCGGTCAGACCGTGGGCTGGCCGGTCTGACCGCACACATACCGCCGGTCTGACCGGCCTTACCTGCCCGATCTGACCAGACCCAACAAAAACAGCAGTCCCTGTTCACCATCTGAAAATTCAATCATCTCACAAACCACTTCACCAATAATCTCCAAATATCAAAACCAATAACCTCAGATGCCAATTGTTCATCACAACAGAAGAATCAAACACACTTTGATTTTACAGAGTCCTTGAGCTCTTGAGTGTTTCTGACATCACAGAACTCCTCCCACACCTCTGTTATTTGCGGGTACTCTCTAAATGGGGTCCGATTACCTGGCGGGATGACATATTTTGAGAAAAGCTTCCACTTGAAATTCTTCCAGGCCTTGTCCATCTTCTGCAGTGTCTTCTGCTTTAGCCTTTCTTCTGCCAATAACCTTAGATGCCAATTGTTCATCACAACAGAAGAATCAAACATACTTTGATTTTACAATCTTCCCCTTGATGAACACATTGGCAAACCCATCAAAAATAGTTGTTTTGGTGTTTGGAAAAATAAAAACAAAAAAAATGTCGTCTAATTGAAAAACCACAAAACCACGAAAAACGCTTGCATTTTTTGTATCTCTTCTCCCCCTTTTGATAATGATTTCATCAAGCATAGGAATGATGTTCAGATAATATTCAAGAGCTTAATAACATACATAGAGTAATTCATGTCATGTGTTACAACAAAGAGAAGATAAACTCATCAATTATATAGCAAGCATATACTAGAGTATAATCATAAACCAAAGATTTTACAATTAAGTTCAATAATATAATCAAGATTCATGAATTCAAACATTTTATAATGCAACATCTTTACAAACACATAGATTAAAAAATAAACCCACACATATAGACCTATTGCAAGCATTACTCTTCCCAAATTAGCTGTAGCACAAAACAGCCAAGAGATTGTTTTTATATTTATTTGAGCTTATTTTTGCTCATATTTGTCTCAATTATGCTGGGTACGTTCTTGTCATCAAGACTGTTTCCAAGGATTCAGCACCCATTATTTTTTGCTCACATCGAATACGTACTTGTCGTCAAGACTGTTTCCAAGGATTCGGTATTCATTTTTTTCATAAATATTTTTAATTCTCTTGCACAATGAGTAATTTCAAAGCTTTTTGAGGAATAACAATTCAACAAAGCATATATATATAAGCATTTACAATCTAACCTATGCATTAGTATCAATATTGCATATTTCATTAATTCAAATATGAAAGTTAAGTGTCATGCATCATCTTCCTTAAAAGCAATATCTAAACCTTATAAAAATACTAAAATTCATACAAGCTATAAAATAGACAAATAAACCTTCAAAGTATTGCTAGCATGAAAAAAAATACTATATGTAAAATACAAAGCTCTCTTTTAATTTGTTTCTTTTAATTGTTGCTTGATAAAACCAAGAGCACAAAAACTCCCCCTCAAACCATGCCAAAAGGATGAATGATTCTGAACTCTCCACGAAGAAAAGCAAAATGCGATGAATCCAATGGTTTCATGAAAATATCCGCACAAACTCCGAAAGTGTCCAAAAGCCTCATCCTTACTTGCCATGAAGAAAACCTAAGACTATCGAGAAAAATCGTCAACAACAACTAGTGAGATGATCAAAACCAACATGTCCAAGTCTACGATGCCAAAACATCAAATCTTTGTTGAATTTAGCAAACAAACATGTTACAATAGGTTTTTCAAAATCAGCTTTAAACACTCTTCCATAGCAAGAAATATTCAACACAGATTCACCACAAGAATCAAATACTTTACTTCCAGTTTTCTTAAAGTGAACCTCAAAATTCTCATCAACAATTTGTGAAACCGAAAGCAAATTGTATTTTAAATCCTCAACCAAAGCTACTTCTTTCAATTCAAACTTGTTACTTACCTTGACAGATCCTGTAGTAAGAACAGCACTAGTAGAAGCATCATCAAAGATAATTGATTCCGTCTTGGATGCCATCTTGAGGGAGGAGAACCAATTTTTATCACCGGTCATGTGCCACGAACAACCGGAATCCACAATCCACACGTTCTCCTTCCTTGCCACCAAAGCCTACACACAAGAAGATGTCGAAGCCTCAGTACTGGGGTTAGATAAAAGAAATTTAGGAATCTAATACTGAGACACACAACCAGTAGATCCAATAGGCATATATCCATGAGCAAAAACAGTTTGAGAATTTTCAGAAAAATTTCTTCGAGGCCGATCTAACCGAAGTACAGTAGCCGGTCTAACCGGGGGCCGGTCTGACCGCTTCTGTACCTCTGGTCTGACCGGAGCCCGGTCTGACCGCCCAACCCACTACGGTCTGACCGGTTTCCTCCAGAGAAAAACAGATTTCTGCCTTTTAGATTTTGCAAAAGCAATCTCTCTTTCTTTTTTCTGTTTTTGAGCTAATCTGAAACAAAAACCGACAAGATGACCATCTTTACCACAAAAGGAACAAGTATACTTTTCCCTAGCAGTTAATGGTTTTGAAATATTAGTTTTAGTTTCTTTTAGTGTAGCAGAAAGAGAGGGCATAATTCCAGCAGATTTAAAAATTGTTTTCACAACATTAGGTTTTGTTAAAATTTCACCATGTTCAGTCACTTTCAAAACATAGGTTGATTTTTGGTGAAATAATCATGAACATCAAAACCTACACCCCTATTGTAGCTAACCACTTTAGATTGATCCAAAATCATGTTAAGTTGTTTCTTCCCATCAGAAAATCTTTCCAAAGAACTTTTCAAATAAGAAACCTCTTTTTTCAGATTTACACAATTTTCACAATCTACCATGACACCTTTGTTTTTACGACATTTTGGACAAGAAAGCACCCCATCACATTTCACAATATTTTCCATGTACTCAACACATCCTAAATCATCTTTCAATTTCATCTCATTCAAAAAGCACTTTGTGCAATTTTGAGAAATCAAAAAATTCTTGTGTTGTTTAACCCTTTTTGCACTCAAAACATTGAACAAAGAACTTGCATAAAAAGCAGTTTTATATTTTTTTAAAACGTTCTTTGTCAAAATCAACTCATCAACAACACGAGCATGCAAAGCAAATCCAAGAGCAAAAGAAGACTCAAGTTTTTGGGTATTTTCAACCTCAGATTCCAATTTCAAGCAATTAACAGAATTAATATCTCATAAAGCATTAATTTCAGAAAATAAAACTTCACAAGATTTGCAATCATCATCATTAGGAATCGAAGATTTTAATCTACCAATTTCAGCATTTAGAATCTCAATAATGTGATCCCTCTCATCAAGCATATTAGAACATGTTTTAAGTTTCTCCGCAAATTTGAAAGCAGCATGTTCAAATTGATCATAACTAAGCTTTTCTTCACTATCACTATCAGATTCATCGTCATCAGAAATTGCATTGCGAGCAATAAAAGCTAAATCAACAACATGCTCACCTTTCCCATTGCGCTCTTTTTCTGAGTCTAATTCATCACTCTCACAAACTTCTATGAACTCTCGAACTAGCCTTTGCACGCAACTCTTCTTCTTCTCCTTTGTGATATTCTTCTTGTCTACCTTCTTCTCCTTGTTCACCTTCTTGCGATTAGGACAATTGAACTTGATATGATTCGACTCTCCGCACTCAAAGCATCGAACGGGTCCTCTTCGCTTCCTATTCCTGACATTGTTCATAGCTCGAGAAATCTTGTTAGCAGCCAAAGCCAAGTCCTCCTCCTCGAACTGTTCGAGTTGCTCATCGGACATGGCATTAATCAAAGCAAGAGCGGTAGAATTTGACGAAGAAGCACCAACATCCAAAAAAGTCGAGGGAGAAACCAAAGCACTAGACTTAGAATCTATCTTGCGAGAAAGAATATTCATCTCATGAGTTTTGAGTTTTGTGTAAAGTGAATCCAACGTCAAAGTAGACATACCAATAGACTTTTGTATAGATGTAGCCTTCATCTCCCAAATAGACATATCAAGACCATTCAAAAAGTGGCGAGAAACCTCAGATTGTGTGTAATTTGTCATAAGCAGAATCAATAGATCTAAGATCACTCAAAATCTTATTAAATCTACCAAGATAATCATCCAAAGCTTCTCCAGGTTTCATCGCAAATTTTATGTATTCCTTTTTGAAAAGATCTCGACGAAGTTTTTTAATGTTAGTAGTTCCTTGATGAAAGTTTCTCAAGGCATTCCAAATCTCATGGGGTCACACGATCAAAATCCGAATGAGAAATTCCACCGGTCTGACCGCCTCGATGCCGCCGGTCTGACCGCCTATGACTCGCCGGTTAGAACGCCGAACCCGAGCAAACACAAATTAAAAATCTCTCAAAGTAGATGACAATTTTAATACTTCTCTCTGTGTTTACAAAGTGCAACAACAGCACTCCTCACGAAAATCTCAACTAAACTCGAAACCCTAACAAAACTCACAACTCAATGCTCTCAAAAGCGATACCGGGAGCCACACCCTCCCTCTCTATTTATACATGAGGTAGGCAGCCTAAAGCCACTAACCAAACTCATACAACAAGTCCTAATCCACATAGGAAACCTTCCCATACAAGAAACCAACTTTACATATTCCAATTGTATCAAATTTGGACTCCTTCCAAATTTGACTCCGCATCCCATACGCACACAATATCTCCATCGTATGCCATATGGAATCTTCACTAACCACGTGCATTGATCTTTAGCCTAAGTATCCGCATGATATCTGACCGAGTTGACTCCAGATCCATCACCGGCAATACTCTCCTAAGACGTAAAGATTACCTACACATGAATCAAACAAAGAAACCATATCCAAGCACAAGCTATCACAAACTTGACTCATTGTTAGCACACAACAGTATTACATACGCATAGTATCTATCTAGAAGTCATAAACATGAATTAACAACGGATATCCAATGAAACAACCCGTAATCGAAACCGACACAGAGTCGGCCAGTCAGACCGCGGGCTGGCCGGTCTGACCGCACACATACCGCCGGTCTGACCGGCCTTACCTACCGGTCTGACTAGACCCAACAAAAACAGCAGTCCCTGTTCACTGTCTGAAAATTCAATCACCTCACAAACCACTTCACCAATAATCTCCAAATATCAAAACCAATAATCTTAGATGCCAATTGTTCATCACAACAGAAGAATCAAACACACTTTGATTTTACAGAGTCCCTGAACTCTTGAGTGTTTCTGACATCGTAGAACTCCTGCCACACCTCTGTTATTTGCGGGTACTCTCCAAATGGGGTCCGATTACCTGGCAGGATGACATATTCCGAGAAAAGCTTCCACTTGAAATTCTTCTAGGCCTTGTCCATTTTCTGCAATGCCTTCTGCTTCAGCCTTTCTTCTGCTTCAGCGGGATAGCCGAACCATTTGACTAATGTCGTCCACATTCGCTCTTTCTTGTCCTCTGGGACCTTGCTGATATCTTTATGTAGGATCCCAAAATGGTCATGTGATACTTGCCCGCAACAGTTAGACCATTTTCCTATGGCACTCAGCGCCGTAGGCCTACCGCTTTCATCCACCTCGTTATCTCTTTCTCTCCATGCTTGCTCCAACATCTGTAATGGTCCATGGATCCTCTATGGATTTGATGATAATGTACCCATGAACTCTCTTCGAACATCTTCTCATTTTTGCAATCCGCACATGGATAGATCATATATTTGCTCATCCTACTTTTCCTGTAATTATCCACAAATTTTACGAATTCAGTAACCCCCTCCCTATACTCTGGGGTCGAACGGTGAATATCGTATATCCAACTTCAATCCATCTACAATCAATAACATAGAAAGTGTAAGACACAATACATAATATACGTTAGAAAATAATAATTATCATAGTTTTTTTACCTCCAATTTCCAGCAAAAATTCACCCCCCTCTTCCAACCGAAATGTGAACAGTGCACTAGGTCGGGTTGGAAAGCATTTGATAGTTGGGGTATATATACGCTACATATACGCTACAACTCATCTCAAACGGGTTAGGGCTGCAGCACGTTTGAGATGAGTTGATAATACCTTTGACGGGCTAGAACTTTGCGGCCCGTCACAGGTATCGGGTCACCTGTGATGGGCTGGAAGTGGCACCCGTTAGAGGGACACATGTGTCGGGTGCCACTTCCGGCCCGTCACAGGTGACCCGATACCTGTGACGGGCCGTGGCCAGAGGGCTCACCGATGATGGCATCTAGTAGGACCCATCAAAGGTGATGACCACCTGTGACGAGCACTTCGGCCTATCACTGGTGGGCCGTCAGAGATGAACGGTTCTAGCATAGTGTACCCTTCATAATTATGTAACTTCAAATAATTTTTTCTTATAAATTATTTATCTAATTCATGATTTGATTATACCGTTGTATTTGTTATACTTAAATCTTCGTAATAAGATCTCACTTGAATATATTCTAATGATTTATTTTTAAAAGTTCTTTTTTGTCGTAGTGGATTTTAAAATGTTGCAATAAGTATTGTAGAATGTTTCACTATGTAATTTTGGAATGTTGGACATATTGTTCTTTGGATGTTGTAAGAGGTATTTTGTGATGTTTAATTTCAGCTGATGTTTCACCATGTCATTTTAAAATGTTGCATGTACTTTTTTTGGATGTTTCGGGAGGTATTTTGTGATGTTTCACTAGATCATTTTAGATTGTTACACGTGTTGTTCTTTGGATGTTTCACCAAGTATTTCGTGATGTTTCAATAGTTATAAATCAATGTTTCATATATCATATAAAAATATTTCAGTTAGAAATATTTTTTAATCCAAAATATTATCATGTAGGATCTCTCTGTAAAGATTTAATTGCAACGAATTCAATGGTACAATCAAATCACAAATTGGGTAATTATCTGTAAGCAAAAACGGTTTATAACTTGTTAATAAAATACATATGAGGAGAGAGGTGGGTGAAAGATCTTATATGCACAGGAGTAGAGAAGAAAAAAATGAGACACGCATGTGGAGGTCCATGTAAAGAAAAGCTGATGCATGCATGATGGGAAGGGCGCCCGATTTTTAGAGAAAAAATCGGACGCCTGGGTTTGCGATCTAAACGAAGCTGCCTAGATTGCAAATAGTATGGGCTTTTATGAGAGAATGGGATAATTGGGCCTAATAAACGAAACTTGTGTATGCTATCTTTGGGCCCTGAAAATCTTATTTTGTACCGTTCAGAAATTATCACCTTTGTTCAGAATGGTATACTTATCGAACAAATTTTTCGACAAATTTTCCTTCCAAAAATATTTCAAATGTAGATATACTATAGTTATAGTGTAATTATGTTTGTAATAGCAACTTTCACTATTACTTTTGTTATACTAATTCTTCTGTGACCAATAATATTCTTTTGTTGCTTTATGGTGTTTTGACTATCTCGCTACTTCATTTACTATGGTGCTGGAAACATGTCATGTGGCTGGTTAGATGATAATTTCTTGATTATTATCATATCGTAATCATATATATATATATATATATATATATATATATATATGTATATGTGTGTGTGTGTAGCAAAACTATTCTACACCCGGGGTATAGAAGAACCCCCTCTCTCCCAAAGTCCCAAACCTAGCTCTCACCTCAATCAGAGGCTGGTCAAGGCGTCCCCACATCGGTTAGATCTCAGTCAATGCACCTACTGATTTCCCCTACCAACATCTCTTCTCACCTCTTGTCTCACAAGAACGGTATAGTAACGCGACGGTCACCACGCAGTAACAATCTATCTTACATGCAGTAACAACGTTAAAATATAGTCATGATGGATCTACTTTTGATAAGCACTTTTCTTCTAGCGTCATGGTGCAAACGATTTAAAAAAATAGTAATCATCTAAGAGATATTGCTCTTCAAAGATTGATCTTTTGAAATTTACCTCTTCATAAGTAGTAATACTGTAGCATTATTGTCACTATTTTCTATTGTGCATTACTACAATTCCATTGTGATGACGTTACTATAAGAGTGTAGTAACGGTCATAAGTTTTGCAGTAACATAGCGTGTTACTACAATTTATTGATAGTGTTACTGCAATAACATGTGGTAACAACAGAACACAGGTATAAGACCTACCACCCGCCTTGCACTAGCAAAGCTAAGTACAAGTGATATCTTTAGAATTTTCATATTTAAACAATGATATCTCTCACATTACACAGTATATTTTTGAATTGTTTGCACCATAATGTTCTTAAAAAAAGCTCTATAAAACTAGATCCGTCATGATTATATTTTAACTATATTTCATCATTGTTACTGCACATAAGCTATAGCTTTATTGCATGGTGGTCATCCTATTACTGCACGTTCGTACGAGACAAGGATGTCAAATAGGTGGACATGGGGAAAGTTAGCAGGCGGGTTTGATGGACTTTGACTGCGTTTTGACTAGGGTGGGAGGTAGGTTTTGGACCCAAAAAAGAGAGGGGAGGTGGGTTGGGCTCTTGAGGGGAGGGGTGGGGTGTAGAATAGCTATTTCTAGGGTGGGGTGTAGAATAGTCTTGTCCTCATATTTGATGTCCTCGTCTCGTACAAACGATGCAATAACAGGACGACCACCATGCAGTAACGCCACAGCTTACGTGCAGTAACAATGATGAATTATAGTTAAAATATAGTCATGACGGATCTAGTTTTGTAGAGCTCCTTTTTTAAAGCATTATGGTGCAAACGATCCAAAAATATAATATGTGATGTGAGAGATATCATTGTTTAAAGATAAGAATTCTAAATATATCACTTGCATTTAGCTTTGCTAGTGCAAGGTGGGTGGTAGGTCTTGTACCTGTGTTCGGTTGTTACCACATGTTATTGTAGTAACACGCTATGTTACTGCAAAACTTTTAATTGTTACTGTACTCTTGTAGTAACGTCACGATGGAATTATAGTAATACACAACAGAAAAAATAGTAACAATAATGCTATAGTATTACTACTTATAAAGAGTTAAATTTCAAAATACCAATCTTTGAAAAGCAATATCTCTTAGATGATGTACTATTTTAAATCGTTTGCACCATGACGCTAGAAAAAAGTGCTTATCAAAATTAGATCCGTCATGACTATATTTCAACTATATTTTAAGCAGGCGCGTTGATCAAGGTCTGACCGAAGTGAGGATGCTTTGACCAATCTTTGACTAAGGTGGGAGGTGGGTATAGAATAGCGACCCCGGGTGTAGAATAGTTTTGTTATATATATATATATATATGGGGGTGCTTCATGACATAATTTATTATAGGATAGCACTCGATTAAACTAGCAACATCAAGATAAATTTCTGAATTAAACTGTAAACTCACTTTTTCCCATTTTAATTATATGTCACTGACTCTGAGTAAAATCACACTACGGGTTTTCCTAGGGATTCTCTAAGAGTGTTTTTTTTCTTGAGAGTGTTTCTTTCCTACTTGAACAATATAATCGAGAGTCATCATCCTTTTTAGTCCTGATTTTTAGGAACTAACTACAAATTAATATTAGAAAATATATTTTAAAAGAAACCTTGGAGTGACATTTGGTGTCACTGACTCAATATCAGTTTGTGCAGTCCATTCTTCCCTCCTGTCAAAGGTTGTCTCTTGCACTACATGCAACCTTTGCCAAATCACCGTCGGTAATCCCAGAAAACTATAGGGAATGCTGTAGCTAACAGTTTACGGTCGGGAATTATTGATTGGAAATAAGAGTGTTGGGGATTTGTCAACTTGCCAACGGTGATTCTATGTATCGTTGGCCATTACATTTCCAACGGAATATTGTGGACTGTAAGCCCATCGGGTTTCATGGATAACATTATGTCCTGCATAACGGATTTCAGGATTCTCTACAGGACAATTGGATTCTCGATAGAGTGGAAACTCTTGGCAATATTTGTTAAACTAATCTATACCGATATGAAAAGCAACGGTTCACACTTTTCTTAGGTACACCTAGAAAAACATACACAAAAAATTCCCTGTCCTTCCTCAACCATCTGATCTATCCATCCAACGGCTAGAGACAAAAGTAGATGCTTTTGTCTTGGGATCGTATGGTAAAATCACTGATTCCCATCACGCTCCCGATGATACCGCTGAAAGTGCATCTAGCCCCATAAGTGGGTTTTAGTGATTAATAACAAAACGGTTAAGGGACTAATGATTTTAAGTGCAGGTATTTAGTCCCAAGTTGCTTAGGTGTGAGATAATGTGCAGAGGATACCCCAAAAACAAATGCAAAGCGGCGAAAGGACTCGAGGAGTAATTTAAAATTCTTTTCAATTTTTGCTCGAATCTAGAAAAACTGTACTATCAAAAGGGGTACCAAACAGTTGCCTGAGATGATATAAGTGCTTAGAAGTCATATCCATAGAAGAAAGATTTTTAGAGCATTTCTTTGAGAATGACCAAATCCAAGGCAGCAAGAGGTGGCCGGAAGTTCCTGGCCCCTAGCTCGGAGCTTCCCGGCACCGTTGCCCAACTAATTTTTCCTAAGTGTTGGCCGGAAGTTCCTAGCACCCCGGCCCGGAATCTCTTGGCACTTTTCCAGTAATGCTATACCTTTTGATTACAACAAGATTAACTTTCCCTCTCACAACTTTGTCTTCTTGCCTTCCGGGCGTGTGCCTCATTTTGATGGGACTCACTTTGACGCTTGGAGACACAAGATGAAGTTGCATCTAATATCTTTGCATCCAAGTATTTGAAAGGTTGTATGCATAGGAATTGATGTACCCTCAGAGGATATTGAACTCACTCCGGAGCAAGAGCAAAGTGTTCACCGCAATGCTCAAACCGCCAATGCAATCCTCTCTGCATAGAGCCCCAAGGAGTTCAACAAGGTTGATGGACTTGAGGAAGCCAAGGAGATCTGGGACATATTGCAAGTTGTTCATGAGGGCACACCCCGGCTGAGGAAGTCTAAGATCGAGCTTTTGGAAGAAAGGCTTGGAAGGTTCGTGATGAAAGATCAAAAGACTCCACAAGAGATGTATGACCGGATGATGCTCTTGGTGAACAAGATTGGAGGACTTGGAAGTAAGGACATGACGGATCACTTCATCATCAAGAGGCTTCTTCGTGCCTTCGGACCAAGGAATCCTACCTTGCCAACTCTCATTTGTGAGAGGAAGGATTTCAAGAGACTTACTCCAAGTTATGTCCTCAGAAGAATTGTGACCCATGAGATGCTTGAAGAAGAGGTGAAGGAGATCAAGGAAATGACCAAGAATGCCGCCATGATCAAGAACAAGGAGATTGCTTTGAAGGCCATCAAGGAACAAGCTCCAAGTGAAGATGAAGATATGGCGCTTGTTGTGAAAAGGTTCAAGCATTTTCTCCGCCGGAGTGGCTTTGGGAAAAACAAGAAGGATGATGACAAAGGAAAAGCTCGGCAATCCAAGAGGGCATGTTTTCAATGTGGTGAGTATGAGCACTTCATTGCGGATTGCCCCAAGAGCAATGAAGCCAAACCCAAGATTGTCAAGAAGAAGTTTGGGCAAGCTCACATGGTGGAGGTTTGGTACTTCGGTGATGAAGCGAAACCAAAGGAAAAGGAAGAAGGAGATGGTGGAGTTGCAATCATTGCTATCAAGTCATCATCATCCACCATGGAGCGTCTCTTTGATAACTTGAGCGATGACGATGACTCCTTCCACCGCTCTTGCTTGAAGGCTCAATGCCACAAGGTGATCCCTCCCTCAAAACCCTTATTAGATGATGATTATGAAAGTGATGAGGAAAGTGAAGATGATGCTGATGAAGTGCTTAGAAGTTTTAGCAAGTCGGCCATGCAACACTTGGCAAAGCTAATGAAGGCATTGGATCACAAAGAAAAATATCTCAAAAGGCAAGAAGCTATACTCATTCTTGAATAGACGATAAACCTTGCCTTAGAGGATGATTTGGCTAAGGAACGTGAGAATGTTGAAACATTAACCAATGAGCTTTCATTGGTCAATAGATCAATTGCTAGCTTGAAGGGTGCTAATGATGCACTTCAAGAGAAGCTTATGGCTTTGGACAAAAGTTATAAGGCTCTTGAAGTACAATTTGACACCCTTTGGATTAGCTCCTCACCATTCAATGATGCCACTAAAGTGTCCAATGCCTCCACTAGCAATGGTTATGATAGGTGTTATGATTATGATTTGGATTTCTATGCCACTAACCTTGAAGCTATGGAGGCCCTTAAGAAAGAGAATGAAAGATTGGGAACCTTGGTGAACTATGGGTGCATGAAGACCTATCAATCCAAAGATGCACTCTACAAGACCATCACCACCCACAGCAATAAAGCTGGACATGGACTTGGCTTTTCTCCCACTGAAAGTCAGTCCTCTAAGCATGTTGTGGTGAATGGGAAGGAATGCTTGATGTTTGTGAAGGAAGGAAACACCCCACAAGCAAGCAAGACACAATTTCCTTTGACTGATCAGAGCCCGAAAGTTCTGGGCATATGACCAGGAGGTTCCTGCTGAGTTTCAAGCCACATGGCAGGAAGTTCTAGGCCAACTTCTCTGGACAAACATAAGGGCTGGCAGGAAGTTCCTGATCAAGTGCCAGGAAGTTCTGGCCAAAGGATCTATACTATGATTCATATGTGATTGCCAAGAACAATTATGATAAGGTGGTGGCCTATCACAATGGTGATCACAATGAGGAGTATAAGGCTTATGTGTGGGTTCCCAAGTCACCTGTAACTAACCTTCAAGGACCCAAATTTTGACAAGTTTGGGTACCTAAATCCCAAGCTTGATTCTTTTTGTAGGCATACTCCTCCGGTGGATCAAGTTGGGTGGTGGATAGCGGATGCACCAACCACATGACAGAGGAGAGGAGTATGTTTAGAAGTCTTGACGAGGAGAGAGGAAACCGTGAAAATATTGTCTTTGGAGATGATGGTAAGGGAAAGGTAATGGGCCTTCGTAAAATCGCCATCTCCAATACTCAATCGATTTCCAATGTTCTCCTTGCTAATTCATTGAGCTATAATCTTTTATCCGTTTCTCAATTATGCAAAATGGGTTACAATTGCTTGTTTACCGACGAGAATGTGACCGTTTTTAGGAGAGATGACCTTTTCGTGGCTTTGAAAGGAAAGTTGAAGGGTGATCTCTATCTCGTTGATTTTGACGTTGGTAGAGTGAATCCGGAAGCTTGTTTGATTGCTAAATCCTCCATGGGTTGGCTATGACACCAAAGGCTAGCCCATGTAAAAATGAGAAATTTGTCAACTCTCTTAAAAGAGAAACACATTCTTGGGCTTACTAATGTCACATTTGAGAAAGATAGTGTGTGTAGTGCATGTCAAACCGACAAGCAAGTTGGAAATCCACATCCCGTCAAAAACATCATGACCACTACAAGACCACTCGAGCTTCTTCATATGGATCTATTTGGCCCTGTGGCATACCTAATTATGATTTTGTCATTGTTAAAAGTTTAGGGTTTCACTTGGGTGTTCTTTCTTCATGATAAAAGTGAAGCACAAGACGTTTTCAAGTGCTTCTCAAGACAAACACAAAACCAATATGACCTCACCATCAAGAGGGTGCGAAGTGATAATGGTGAAGAATTCAAGAACACTCAAGTGGAGGAATTCCTAGATGAGGAAGGGATCAAGCATGAGTTCTCCGCGCCATATGATCCGCCCCAAAATGGCATTGTTGAAAGGAAGAATCGTACACTCATTGAAGCCGCAAGGACATGCTTGATGAGTACAAGACCCCAGATATATTTTGGGTGGAGACCATGAACACCGCTTGCCATGCCACCAACCGACTCTACCTCCACAAGCTATTGAAGAAGACCTCATATGAGTTCTTGAGTGGTAAGAAGCCTACTGTCTCTTATTTCCGTGTCTTTGGGAGCAAGTGTTTTATTTTGAGTAAGAGGCCTCGTTCGTCAAAATTCTCACCCAAGGTGGATGAGGGATTCTTACTAGGTTATGAATCAAATGCCCATGCCTATCGTGTGTTCAACAAAACCTCTAGTATTGTTGAAACCACTAGGGATGTGACATTTGATGAGTCTAATGGCTCCGAAGGAGAGTAAGTTGTGGTTCATGTTGTAGATGATGCGGATCCAAGAAAGGCAATTGGAACCAAAGCAATTGGAGACATAAGACCAATCGAGGTGCAGGATGATCAAAATGATCGTGATCAATCTCCATCATCGTGCTCCAACAATCCTTCATCGAGTCAGCCATCGGGAGGCCCGGAAGTTCCAGGCACCTCTACCAGGAACCTCCAGGCTGGCGATATACAAGTGGATGGGATCGATTCCATGGACACTCAAGGACAACCTGAATAGGCTCAAGTCCCCATGATACACCATCCAAGGATACATCACACTGTTCAAAGAGACCACCCCGTTGACAACATACTTGGAGACATTCAAAAGGGGGTAACTACTCGATCTCGAGTTGCTAGTTTTTGTGAACATTACTCGTTTGTCTCGTCCTTGAAACCTATTAGGGTGGATGAAGCACTTGGTGATCCAGATTGGGTGATGACCATGCAAGAGGAGTTGAACAACTTCACGCGCAACCAAGTTTGGTCATTAGTGGAGAGACCCACACAAAATGTGATCGGAACCAAGTGGATCTTCTGCAACAAGCAAGACGAGAATGGAGTGGTGATTCGCAACAAAGCACGGTTCGTGGCGCAAGGGTTCACCCAAGTTGAAGGACTTAACTTTGGTGAAAATTTTGCGTCGGTTGCTCATCTTAAATCCATTCGCATTCTATTAGCCTATGCCGCTAATCATGATTTTAGGTTGTATCAACTAGATGTCAAGAATGCTTTCCTAATTGGACCAATCTTGGAATTGGTGTATGTTGAGCAACTACCCAGCTTTGAAGATCCCAAGTATCCAAACCACATCTACAAGCTTCACAAGGCGCTCTATGGGCTCAAACAAGCTCCTAGAGCATGGTATGAATGCCTTCGTGACTTTCTCCTTAAAAACAACATTTAGATAGGGAAAGCCGACACTACTCTCTTCACTAAAAAAATTTAAAATGATTTGTTTGTTTGTCAAATTTATGTCGATGACATAATATTTGACTCAACTAATGCATCTTTTGGTGAAGAGTTTAGTAGGATTATGACCAAGAGGTTCGAGATGTCCATGATGGGTGAACTCACCTTCTTCCTCGGGCTTCAAGTCAAGCAAACAAAGAGGGAACCTTCATATCCCAAACTAAATACGTGAAGGATATCCTCAAGAAGTTTGGAATGGAAGATGCAAAGCCAATCAAGACACCCATGCCCATCAATGGGCACCTTGACCTTGATGACAATGGTAAAAGCATCGATTAAAAGGTATACCGTTCCATTATTGGTTCTTTGCTTTATCTTTGTGCATCTAGACCCGATATCATGCTTAGTGTTTGCATGTGTGCTCGTTTTCAAGCGGCACCAAAGGAATGTCATTTGGTTGCCGTTAAGAGAATTCTAAGATATTTGGTACACACTCCTAATCTAGGCTTGTGGTATCCTAAGGGTTGTGCATTTGAGTTTGTTGGCTATTCCGACTTAGACTATGCTGGGTGTAAGGTTGATCGCAAAAGCACAACCGAGACGTGTCAATTCCTTGGATGCTCCCTTGTTTCTTGATCCTCCAAGTGTAGGATCGAAAAGCAAGAACTAAGCCAACCAGAGGGAGGGTGAATGGTTGTAGTACCCAAAAACCAAAGCTTTTAGCGGAATTAAAAGTTACCCTCAAATCGATGTAGATCGGTCTGCCTTTTTCCACCGTCACCGGTCTGACCGCCATGTCCCCGCTGGTCTGACCGCTGGGAGTCCGCCGGTCTGACTGCCGTGAAGTTGCCGGTCTGACCGCCGTGAGCCGCCAGTCTGACCGCCGTTGTCTCGTCGGTTAGACCGTCGAACTCGAGCAAACACAAATTGAAGATCTCTTAAAGTAGATGACAACTTTATTACTCCTCTCTGTGTTTACAAAGTGCAACAATAGCACTCCTCATGAAAATCTCGACTAAACTCGAAACCCTAACCAAACTCACAACTCAATGCTTTCCAAAAAATGATACCGGGAGGCCACACCCTCCCTCTCTATTTATACATGAGGTAGGCAGCCTAAAGCCACAAACCAAACTCATACAAGAAGTCCTAATCCACATAGGAAACATTCCCGTACAAGAAACCAACTTTACATATTCCAATTGTATCAAATTTGGACTCCTTCCAAATTTGACTCTGCATCCCATACGCACACAATATCTCAATTGTATGCCATATAAAATCTTCACCAACCACATGCATTGATCTTTAGCCTAAGTATCCCGCATGATATCTGACCGTCCAGACATCACCTTATCTCCAAGTTGACTCCCGATCCATCACCGGCAATACTCTCCCGAGACGTAAAGATTACCTACACATGAATCAAACAAAGAAACCATATCCGAGCACAAGCTATCACCAACTTGACTCATTGTTAGTACACAACAGTATTACATACGCATAGTATCCATCTAGAAGCCATAAACACGAATTAACCACGGATATCCAATGAAACAATCCAAAACCGAAACCGACACAGAGTCGGCCGGTCAGACCGCGGGCTGGCCGGTCTGACCGCACACATACCGCCGGTCTGACCGGCCACACCTGCCCGGTCTGACCAGACCCAACAAAAACAGCAGTCCCTGTTCACCATCTGAAAATTCAATCACCTCACAAACCACTTCGCCAATAATCTCCAAATATCAAAACCAATAACCTCAGATGTCAATTGTTCATCACAACAAAAGAATCAAACACACCTTGATTTTACACCAAGAAGCAAAATTTCATTGCCCTATCCACCACCGAAGTCGAATACATAGTCGCCAGATCTTGTTGTGCCCAACTCCTTTGGATGAAACAAACCCTTCAAGACTTTGACTACACCTTTTCCAAGGTCCCTCTCCTATGTGACAATGAGAATGCCATTAAGATAGTCAATAATCCAGTCCAACACTCAAGAACCAAACACAGTGACATTCGCCATAACTTCTTGAGAGATCATGAGACTAAAAGAGATATTAACCTTACCCATGTGAGAACCGAAAGCCAATTAGCTGACATTTTCACCAAGCCTCTGGATGAGAAAAGGTTTTGCGAGCTTAAGAGTGAGCTCAATATCTTGGATTCTCGCAACATTTGTTGAGGAATGGTTGGCTAATTAATAGCCAAGCATGAATCACTATAAATGAAAATTAAAAATAATAAAATGAACTTTTGTGTCTTGAGATCTTTTCTTGAGTAGAAGTTGATCTTGATACTAGGAATAAAGTTCAAACATTCCCCCTTATGTCCAAAAACCCTTTTGTCAAAATTTTTGCAAAAATCTTTGTGTGCTCATTTTTATTGCGAAAACTTGTTTTTTCCTCTCCCTCTTGTGATGCATTGTGACCATTGTTATGTATTGTTTGCTTGTGTGCTGATCACATGTGTCGCAAGCCTTTTACTTGTACATTCCATTCCCTTTCAACTATCTTCTTTCCTGTGTTGCCAGGAAGTTCCTGTCCTCAGACAGGAACTTCCGGGCAGCATCCATTGCCTTGATTTATTTCCTGACTGGAAGTTCTGGTTCTCGCCACTTGGAACTTCTAGGCATCGGGGGTATAAAGCCCCAGGGGGAGCCCAAGACCGTTTCTCTCTCCCCTCACTCTCCCATCCTAAACCCTAACTTCTGTCGCCACCCCTATGGCAATTTCTTGATTCCACCATGGACATCCAATCGAGCTCCACGTTTCTCTACACATTGGAGGCGGGGAACTCCATCCCGTGGTCGGTTTCCATGATCGTTGACTCCAGGTATCAATTTCGATCTCTTCCCTTAGTCCATTCTTATTTTGGCCCGATCTCTAAATCTGTGAATCTAGGGAGAAAACCTTTTTATAGAAACCTTCCTGATACCTTATAGGTCACCGATCTGTAGTTTGTTGTTACATGCACTAGCTTTTCCTTAAGGTCTCATTTTCCCATCTTGCTGGCCGGAAGTTCCAATGTTCTTGACCTATGGTTTTGCTTGGTGAGGCAAAGGGTTAATCGAGACCCAGCTCTTCGGAGTTCCTCAACGGAGAGTAGGATTCTTGTAATCCGAACTTCGGGAAAAAAAATCCCTTGTCCTTCTCTTGTGTATGAATTGTGCCTTTTCTGTGTTGATCAGTTTCTTATTGATTTACTTCATCTCCTACACTAGGACAAGACTTAGGTTTCTCTGAGAATCGAGACTTTAGCCTCAAAGTGCTAGAACACTGGAAGTTCCTGACCCGAACACTGAAAGTTCCGGATAGCTTTTGCTGCCATGAAGTTCTAGGGTTCTTGCCAAGAAGTATCGGGCCCTGTTGAATTTAACTGCTGTGATTGAAGAAATTTTCAGGAACGCCTATTCATCCTCCTCTAGGCGACATCTATGGGCGTTCAACCGCGCTACTACACCACACTTTTTTTAGACAAAAGGCTTATCGCCCAACTTTACTAAAAGCTTAAAGGTTTGGTATATAATAGTTTTGCCGGGGTTACCAGCTTCGCTATCAAGCACAAGGAAACGAAAGCCAAATAAAGGTTGTTGCTGGCACAACACAGACAAGCCAGACACAAAAGCTAACAACCTTAAGCAAGAAAAAACACAGAGCACAACACATATAAAGACAAGTTACAACTAGTTGTGTAGTTTGTGCATCTGTGCTTCGGTCTTCTCAGGGATTCTTAGGCATCATGCGGGATTTGCATCTCGCATCTCGTGGATGTTAGCAAGCAGTGAGCCCTTTAAAGCTTCCAATTCCTCTCCCAGCTTAGAAGGAGCCAAACGTCTCCACTGTTGCATAAACAAAACAACTCTATAAGACAAATGAAGGGTTTCTGGAAGTAGTTTATTACTAAAGACCCAATCATTTCGGGTTAGCCAAATGGCCCAAATTCCTGCACCAAAGAGATATAACATAATCATATTTTGACTCTTTCCAGGCACTTGCAACAAGTTAATTAGGTCATCTCTCGATTTTGGGACTCTGTCCCAGAGTAACACATCTCTAATGCAGCACCACAGGAATCTGGTCAGCGCACATTTGAACATCAGGTGATTGGTATCTTCTTTTTCCCCCACAGAGTTTGCAGTCAGGGCTCCCTGGCCATTTCATTTTCTTCAACCGACTCACAGTCTGAATTCTTCCTTTCAGCATCATCCATAGGAAAATTCTGATTTTCAGAGGTATAGGAGTTTTCCACACCTCCTGCATTTTTGAATCCCCCCCCCCTGCCCCCGCCCCCCCACACACACAGAGTATTTCTTTGTATAGGGATTTAGTTGTGTATTCTCCTGATTTTGTCGGTTTCCATCTCATTATATCTCTCCCCTCAGTCAAATGAACTTCATTTAGGCTTTGTTCGGCAGTACGTGTTCCCAACGCGCACAGTGATCACGGAAAACGGAGCGATCATTAGCGCGTGATTAATTAAGTATTAGCTAAATTTTTTTTCAAAAATGGATTAATTTGATTTTTTTAAGCAACTTTTGTATAGAAACTTTTTGCAAAAAAGTTCACCGTGTAGTAGTTTGAAAAGCGTGCACGGGCGAAAATCACCGTGCGCGCGGGGAAAAGGTTCTGCCGAACAAAGCCTTAGTTTTCCTTGTAACTCCTCCCAATCGTCTAGATCCTTCTTAGTCCAATACTCCATTCTCCATTGATACACATTTGTTTCACAGTCCCTCAGAAACTAAACAAACACTGTGAAGGAATGGATATCGAGTTTTCAGATGGGTTTCTCCCATCCACACATCTTCCCAGAAGAGTATAGCTTTGCCATTTCCAACTCTATAATAGCTACGCAGTTTCATCCAATCCTTTACTTCATGCAGATCTTTCCAAAATTGTGAGCTCCCCTCAGGCTTGGTCTGGAAAAAACCTCCTCCATTAGACATATATTTCCTTCTCAGCAACTCACAACAAGGATCATCACATCCAGATTCTAGCTTGAAAATCCATTTACATAACATAGGATTATTCATCACTCTTGTGTTAATGAAGCCTAGACCACCAAACTCTTTTGGTCTACAAAGGGTCTCCCATTTAATCATGTGGTATTTTCTTTTCTTTACCAGCCCTTCCCAAAAAAATCTCGCTCTAAGTGTGTCCATCCTGTGGTGAATGCCTTCAAGGAGTAGGTAGAAGCCCATCATATACATTGGAATGCTGCTTAAACAAGAGTTAATCAGTACTGCTTTTGCCTTCATATGATAGATGGCCACATTTCCAAGTTGCTAACCTCTTCTTGATCTTGTCAGGTGGTATTGCCATCTCTGTTGCTATTAATCTCCCCTCACTAATTGGCATACCCAAATATTTGATTGGTAATTGATTTTCAGCCCTGACATTGCTTCATAGCAATACAACAGAAATTAGTCATGAAAAGTATTGTATCATCCGCATACTGCAAGTGTGTGAGACCCCCTAGGACTAGGTGTGGTACTAACCCTTCCAAATGCCCTGCCTCTTTGGCCAGGTTCAGCATTTCAGACAGTGCATCAGCTATCAGATTAAACAAAAGAGGAGAGAGGGGGTCCCATTGCCTCACCCTTTTGTATGTTTTAAAGAACTCCTACACCTGCCCATTAATGTTTATAGCAACTTTCCCATTTGTAGTAGTAGCTTGTTTAATCCATCCAGTCCACCTCTCATTGAAACCTTTTCGCTGCAACACAACAAAAAGGAAGTTCCACTGCACTTTGTCGTATGCTTTCTCAAAGTCCAACTTCAGGATGATCCCTGGCTGTTGCTTACTTTTTAGTTCATGAAGCACCTCATGCAGGATCACCACCCCATCTAGGATTTGTCTTTCTCGGATAAAAGTTGTTTGGTTTTTTCATATAATCTTAAGGGCAATGGTTGTCAGTCAGTCTGTTTGTCAGTATTTTGGTCAGGAATTTGATACAAACATTCAGCAGACATATTGGCCTAAAGGCTTTGATTGTGTAACATCTCTTATTTTTGGGATCAATGTGATGACCCCATAATTCAATCTCCATGATTCCAATTTCCCTTCAAACAGTATGTCTAACATTTATCTGATTTGCTCTCTAAGTTGTGGCCAAAACTCTTTGTAGAACTTCACTGGCAGACCATCAGGACCCGGCGAAGTGTTTGCTTTCATCTACTTCAGGGCTTGGTCAATTTCACATAAAGTAAAAGGTTTAGATATTTGTTCCATGTCATCTTGGTCTAATATGCCCTGATTTCCCCACATTTCTTGACTCGGAAAAATTTTTGGGGCTTGCTTTTCCCACAAAAAGTTGTTTGTAGTATTCATAGATATGTGTCTTTAGCATTTCTAGGTCTTCAGTCTGTCTCCTCTCGTGTTCTAATGTTTTAATTGTAGTTTTTCTCTTTCTGTCATTAGTCACCCTCTGAGAAAAATGCAGTGTTAGAGTCCCCCTCTGGCAACCAGTGTTCTTCACTTCTCTGCCAATAAATCTCCTCAGCCTGGTATACCTATGTCAGCTCCCCCTCCATTTTATATCTCCGTTCCCATTCATTCTGGGTAAGATGTCTCTTATCTGCCTCATTTTCAATCTTTCGAATTATTCTCATGAGTTGCTCTTTCTTTTTCGTCAGCTCACTATCAGCCCAACCTCTCATTTTCCTTCTCAACAGTGTCCCCTGACACTTCCAATGATCCAGGATATTTTGCTTTTTTCTCTCAAGCCAGTTATTTATTATCCACTCTTTAAAACCTTCCTGTTTTAGCTAACAACTCTCAAATCCATTAATCCAAGGCTGCATTCGGATGCGAGTGTTGGGAACTAATCTTTTCAGCACGCAAAACGGAACGACTCATTAGCACATGATTAATTAAGTATTAATCTATTTTTTGAAAAATGAATTAATATGATTTTTTAAACAACTTTTGTAAAGAAATTTTTTGTAAAAAACACATCGTTTAGTAGTTTAAAAAATATGCACGCGTAGAAAAGATGAGAGAAGAATACATGCCTACATCGTCTTCCTATCTTTTGAAGATGTTGCACCTCTATTTCTACCATAATATGATTATGGTCAGAGCCAACTCTAATCAAACTGTGGACCAGTGTGGTGGGATATAGATCTTCTCAAGAAGAAGAGACCAATACTCCGCCGCGCTTTCCCCACCACCGCAGTCTCCGCCGCCACGACCTCCACCCTGCCATAACGCTGCCGCCGCGACTTCCCTAGATGACGCCTCCATCCGTTTCGAATGCCCGCTGCGCATAAATCAACTCTCCCAGTCGCCAGCGCAATTTTTTCCTCCCAATGATTCCTATGCCTCGGTGGTCCGCCCTTCCGCTGCTGAGCTGCTTGGCCTAAGTCGCCGCCAGAATCCTCCTGCTGCGCTTCCTCTCACCGCAAATCCCATCCTCCCCACGGCCGGCGCTGCGGTGGCCCGCCCTTCCGCCAACGGGGCTGCTCTGCCTCCGCCGCCACCGGAATCGCTGCCCCGGTGTTCCATCCTTTCTGGCTGCGCCGTTGCCCCACACGCCTCACTGGTCCACAACAGTCGCCATTCCGTCGTGTGTACGGCCTTGCCGCCGGTGTCCTTCCACCATCGTCGTCAGCTCATTACTCTGGACGCCGCCCCTTCGACGTGCGTCGCTGTAGTCCCGTCGGCTGCCCAATGCGTCTCTCCGAGGGGCTCGGGGATACCCTCGTCACGGTTCCATTGCCCTTGCCCGCCGTCGCCAACCGGATCTGCGCCTCCGACCCGGTCATGCTCGATATGCACCATCAGGCGGCCACCGGGGCTCGCTCCGTGCAGCTATCTCCACCAGTGTGCAGGTGCGGATCGCTTCCCCCCTCTCTCCACGATAACCTGGACATCTATTGGTTGATCACCAGCTGTTGATTCCAGATGCTCCTGTGTGAACATGGGGCACGATTTAGTGTTGTTTTTTCTAATTTCCAATGCTTGTGTTTCTGAATTATGTGTGCATTTGCAAGTTCAGAGCCAAGCCACGTGGCAACAGAAAGCCTTGGCGCAGCAATAGCTCATCAGCTCCAATCCACAAAACAGCTCATCATTGCACAGCATTTCCCTGTATGTAAAGGCCCTCGGTCCTGCGACAATAGGTTTCTAATGATTTTTATGAATGAGTCTCCTCTTTGGTTTCCTTGTTATGTGTTTTTGTTTACATTGTTGAATATATAAGCACATATTGATTTAATTTATTTCATAAATAAATCATGACATTGAAGACGTAAAGTAACATAATCGTATCATATGATCTACACATGTAAACTAGACAGTAAAACATAAACAAATCTAATATGCAAAACATGACGAACGTGTACCGAGAGTTCTGGACGATCGACTGCGGATCGGGTTGACGAGGAACAACGTGCATTGCAGGAACAATGCGCGGTGTCGGGTGTTGTCGTTTGTGCGCAGCCCTTAAGCATAGTGGAAGACGAGCCGTCGTAGAAGCGCTTCCCAAAAACCTTATTGCCACCTTCTCCCGGTGTAGGACGTCGAAAGCGAAGGTTCCGGAGACCTGCTCTCCCGATCGCCAGTGCATGTTGGCAAGCAGGACGGAGTAGACTACAAGCGACGACGTAGTACAGAAGAGGAGGCAAACCCTAGATTGATTTTCGCGTGTGTTGCGAGGAGGCGGCGGTTCGGTTTATATAGAGATATCAACCGGATAAGTTGTGCGTAACTTATCCAGACTCTACACCACTCCAGTGCGTTTCCAAAAACTTTGCGTACACATATCCGGACTGTACACTGCAGTACAGAAAAAGAGGCAAACCCTAGATTGATTTTCGTTTGCGTACACATATCCGGACTCTACACTGCTCCACACACAGGATAATTTGGTGTGTTTCCAAAAACTTTGCGTACGCACGTCGCGAGGCAAGACGAGCGCACGTGTGTTCCTCTTGTTCTCTCCACCACACATGTCTCAAGTGGCTAGGAAAGCACTCTCCCTTATAAGGAGGTCTCCCTCTCCTAGAATAGGTAAGGTGGTACTACACATCACATGCATGCCATCTCATGAGGTGGGCTTTTGTGACTTTCCAAAAAATTAATCTCCATATGGGCCTTAGCCCATATATCAATTCCAACATATATTAGTTGCTAAATCATATGAAGTAGGCAAGCGAGGGCATTCTTTGCATATCAATATATGCTTCCCACTTTCTAGCACTCCCAACTTATTTTTCATTCAGTTCCAGTAAATTCTTGTGTTGAATACTCTGGTTATGATAGTAAGATTATATCCTCTCTATTATGGAGTTGGCAGAGATAGTTTTGTAGTTCAGTTGGGTTGTCACTCTTTGAAATGATGCTGCCCTACCATCTAAAAGATGATGCTGCCCTCTTGACAAAAAAAATCCTCTCTTCATATTCATGCTGTATATATTTCAGATTTCATCTGATGTTGTTCACTGAGAGAATTATTATTTTTCAAGCTCACTTTCTGACTTGATTTTGAATGGAAGCAAATGTTATATATCTTTTGTTGTTTCTACATTTCCGGAAGTCTCGCAATTATATTCACTTGATGTTCTCTTTATACTACCATAAATATGAGCTCCTTCTTACCAAGAAGGTAAATTGCATGATTTTCACACGATTAGATGATATGTTAATTTATTGAGTTAACAGAACTAGATCACCATTCACAAGGGATGCAACTGCAAATCAAAAGGTAAAAATTAAATTATGCTGCTAATTTTGCCTCTGAATTACATGAAACAAACCAAATCTGCAAGCTCCCTGGTTCAGAGTGGGGTTCTGAATTCTGAAGTTGCCGTGTTGCTATCTCCTTAGGCCTCATTATGATCACTTCCATTGATATACCTGCAGCTGATCTCTCGACTGATCAGAAGATCAAGGTGCAGCGCTAGCACGGTGTTGAGCGTCACTGCCCAGAGCTTCGTGACCTGCCACTGATTGGCAATACGCCTCCTTCCACCCTCAGGTTGGCTACACATTTTCTCTTTCACATGACAAAGTTGATTTTTCCTATTATTCCCTTCAGCGAGGTACATGTTTAGCAATCCAAATGATGTCCTTTATATACTAGGAAAGACCAACATGCAATTGGTTCATGTTTTGGTCATCATTTCTGCTGTTTATAAGTCACAGTATAGCTTTTGGGAAACAAATGTTTGCATGACTACCTTTTCTGCAGTTATATTTCTTATGTGCCTATTTCACTTTCTTCTGTGGATTATTAGTATTGATCCCTACAGTTTTCACTTCATGTGTTCTTTGGTAATTCAGTATCAAATTTGTAATGAGATGATGTGCCTTATTCCAGTGAATAGTTTTAGCATATTTGTTCTTGTTCAGAGAAAGAACAATTGTCAGGAAATTCTATTATGCCGCTATGCCATTCGTAGAAAGAACAATTGTCAGAAAATTCTATTATGTCGCTATGCCATTCCTAGTGCTATAGTGTATCAACTTTTTAACATCACATCTATTTTGCAGGCCAGCCATATACTCATGCACTTGAAAGGAACACATTGTCCTTGAGGGTACTGATGTATATACACTATACATGCATATAACACTTGAATAGTAGGGGCTATAGTGGGAGAGAGGAAAATAAATGCAAGAATATATTCATTTTTATTTTCAACTCCATGTCTTTTCTGTCTATAATTTTGAATAGATTCAATTTTGTTTTCCTGTTTTCAATAGATATCCAGCACAAATGAATTCAATTTGTTTTAAGAATAGGGGTAATGGAAAGTAAGCAAGGATGACAACAAATTGTGACCGAAATGATATTAAGGATTATGATGATATGTCATTCAGTTTGGTAGGTTAGTTTTTGTGGTTTTTTCCATTAGAATTTATCTATATAGATCATTGCTCATTACATAGTAATTTCTTTAGTGTACAATTTGAATCTGGGAGGAAATTGTGAGGCTAATTTCCTACAGGAACTGAGAATTGTACGAATTATTGATTAACTCTGGGTTGATTTTGTAACTATACTATTTGTTTCTGAACTATCTTTACTGCTGCTACTGCTGCTATTAGTAATACATAGCTTCAGCAAAGTTATACTCAATGAAGTTGTTATCTCAAATTGTTTTCTTAACAAAATTTTGCTACTAGCAAAAAAACCTGCTTTGGAGAAAGATTTGAGGTATTGTTTCACTTCCACTCTAGGTTAACATGACATTCTAAGAAATAATCTATGCAACCGTCAATTTGATTTACTTATGTAAATGATGCAAGATTCAAGGGCAGGAGCTGAAATCTCTCTTCCCCACGTCAAGAAGGATATGAACCTTAACAGGTAGCTATAGTCCTAAGATTATATATTTTGTTCCGTCTTGTCACCATTAAACTAATCTACATGATGTTTAAGTGAAAATTTAGTTTCAGAGTATGCCTTTTATTTTCCATCAATTAATCAAGGTATTATTAGAGAATTCCTATTATAATACTTGGATATGTGCGTAGGTTTTACACAATTGAATGAAGCATAAGGTTTATCTTTTTGCGGTACTTCGAATGAAAAGTGTTGATGAATGCCACTCCATTTGTATATTTACAATAGTTAACAATTGATGACACTACCAGCAGTCAACCCAATATTAGCCACAAAAGATTGTAACCTTGCTTATCATACGAGAAGCATTTTTTAGTAATGCAGTTTTAACAGTAAATATGAACAAAATTGATGATCATACAAGCACTGTGAGTTTTCCACTACTCTCGATATCAGTATGGTAAAATTGGCCAAACATTTGGCTTAATACAAATAGTTTTCTTAATGAATCTCAAGCTAATCAGCTCGAATGAATGCCAAGAATATCACTTCAGCTATGCATAGCATCATCATTATCATCACCATAGTACTCTCCAATATCAACATCATGATCAGCACCATATTCTCTAATATCATCATGAGCAGAACAAACACTCCTATGCATAGCTGAAGTGATACACCATATTTGATTCACATGCTTTTCTTTTCGAGAGGAACTTGATGCACCATACATTGAGCTTGATGACGACTGTCCATTCGTAGACAAAATTAACCCAGATTATAATGGCAAGTTAACTACTATAGTAATGTCAATACACAAACATTTAACCAAAGCAACTGGTGGTAGAGCACACATGTTAGTATTTTGCTCCATGAAAAACTGAAGTACAGAGCATGATCTTGATTTTGGCTGAAAAACCAAACTGGTGTGAATCAAGAGAACATGGTACAAATTGAAATTTTAGAGCATGAACGCAACAAGAGATCTTTGTGTCGCTTTAAGAGCTCTTATTCACTTTCCACTCTCCTGATCCACTTCAAGTAATGCCAGACAAATGGCATCGCCCGCAGGACTTGCTAGCAATCAGCACAAAACAACTTTACCACATCAACAGCCGTAATTCCGTAATTCACACTGATTACTTAAAATAAAGGGGGCTGCACAGAAGGATAATATTTGATTGATATGCAGCCCCTTGTACCCTTGGGATCTCGCAATGACGTCAACCACAGGAAGAGCCTATCAGAGATCATGTCCAATTGAACCAGGATGGCTTAGCTTTATCTCTCTACTTGGTACAACAAATGCACGATCCCATGTTTTACAGTGCCGAGAATACAAATTGAAATGGCTAATTAGATATTAATTTCTCCTCTAGCTCTCGGAAACCTCGATAGACATTCTCTGTTTGGTTCTGTGGAAGGTTTAACCGCCTCACCTCAGCCATATACCTGAAGTTGCCCATACAACATAAAGTAAAAGGGAAATAATCAGCTCACTGTAAAGTGGTTACATGATATACAAGAAAATATGTTGAGATAACAGTAGTACAAAGGAGTATTTTGAATTCAAGGCTAACGGGGATCAGGGGTTTATAATTTTATATGGCAATGTCACAAATAACCAAAAAAATGTCATGCTAAAGATAAAATTGAAATTTCACGATAAATAATTCAAATCTTAGTTGTCAAAATAAATTGCAATGACTCAGTTCAGGATTTCATGATGCATGGTTGTTACCTGGCTAGCATACCACACATCAGGTTACTGGCCAATGTCTAAGGCCAGTGTGACAAGATGCCAGACAGCATATTTGTACATAAGTCCAACAATAAAAATATTGCACTTTGTAAAACACGCTAAGAATGGGAGGATTTTGAGAATAAAAATGCCACTTAGATGAAGTAAACTTACCGGTTCGCCAAACTACTTATTTTATCTCGTACGCCTTGATTTAAAGACCATGTTTGATTCAGCGAAAATGTTCCATCAAGAAAGAATGAAGCCCCAGCAGTTGTGGTACCTAGTTTATGTGCAATGACAGTCATGCCCCATTCACGAAGGATTGCAAGAACTGATCTCAGAAGCCGCAGCTTCAGGTTTAGGGAGGGCACAATAGCGCCGTTTGATAACAGTTGATCATACACGGCAAGCACAGGTTCAGGTAGACCTTTACAGGCTCCAAGAAGGGCTCTTGCAACATCCTCGTCACCAACTAATTCTTCTCCTGAGCTTAATCTATCCTGTAGATATTAGCATGATGGCATAGTTACGTAAATACCAATACAAAATGGGTTACTGTTGCTTGTTAGTATAGAAAATACATTTATAGACAGAATTGACAGATTACCAATGCAGCCTTCTCGAGATGAAGGCATATTATATCTAATGGTAAACAAGCGCCATCTGCAGGATCAAGTTTTGAACCTACTCTTCTCACCACAGAACATGCTTCTGCAACACCACCTCTTGTAAGTGCCTGGTCAAGAAGCCTGGCCCAAATTTCCCGAACAATTTTACTGTCAGCATCTCCAGAATAATTTGCAAAGTTGAGCATTTCCAGGCAAACCTAACAAGAAGGTTCCAGTCGTCATGAAAAATGAAAAATTACAGTGACTACCAAAACAGATTTGCCTTACCAAGTAAATAAGTGCAACTAAAGCACTAAATACAGCTGCACAAGATAAACGCAGACCATATTATATAACTTTAGAGCAGCAGCTTGTGAGAATTTACTGTGATCCCACACCCAGTTATAGAGCTATATTACTATATCACAAACTGTAAACTCAGCAATGTGAGAAATTCGAAAACAGTTTTTTGTGGATGCAAATTCAGAGGATTTAGATGTACTTATCGGTAACCGGTAAATATTGATAAAGTGCTTGCTTATTTTCACGCAAGCAAATAAACTCTTGAGATACAGTTTACAGTGAGAAAGTTGTATTACCCATTTAATGTAGCTATGTGCAAAGTTTCCAAAACCTTATTGGTAATTCTGTATATAGTAACCAGTCAAGTATATTAATATATTATATGTATAAAGACGCAATGGAATGCTGATGATATGCTCAGATCACCGGTTTTCATTGTATGGTCACACTACCACCGCAAGTCCACAACACATCATAGTCTATCCTACTGATTTGTGGAATCAGTTCGTATGACTTTAACAGTAAATGGAGTGCAATCTTTATGAATTTCACAGTTCTACTGACTGCCATGATCCCCATAGATATGTTGGTTATTCCTAGTAAAAACAAGTGGATCTGCTGTGCTGCTATCAATAGTAAAAATACTTAGTGCCTAGCAACTCTCTTACAAGAGAGAAGTCTAGATAAGCAAAAGCAGGATCAAGGAAAAAACCTCCGAGAAACAAAGATAGTCATACCTCCCAAAGATTAAACGGAACAGCATAATCGTTGTAAAGTTGAGTAATACTCTTTAGATTCAGTGAAAGCTCTTTAGCCTTGTCCATGGCAAATCTAGCAGTCTCCACATCAGCTAGAATGTTATCACGAGGAAAGGGATCATTTGGTGATTCAGAACTGCCTGGCAGATTTTCAAGCCGTGAAGCCATGAACTCTAGTTCTTGCTTGATTTGCATTTGGAACCGAAGAACTGCAAGTTTGCCTTCAAGTAGATCCACTGTGCTGCTATCAATAGGGTTCCTCGAGGAATCTGCAGTAATGCCTGCGCTTTTGGCCTGAATCGCTGCACTGCTCAGATATTGATACCTGGATGCAAAAAAAGAAAGGTGTCATTCCATGACACATGGACCTTATGAAAGCAAGGACCAAAACTGAGCAAACATCACATAAGTAAACGAAAAGAAGTTGAATCAAAATTGGGAGACCTCTGGTCAAGAGTTGGAGCTTCTTCCGCACTGGAGCACTGTCTTTCTGCCAATATCAACAACATTCTAGCAGCAGCAATATGCTCCCCCTTGAGAACATAATACCTGGCTAGCAGCTCAAGATACTTGGTTTGACTAGTTGAAATAGGTGCATCCAAATCAGTCAGTTTAGAGGCTTTTGATGCAACTGCAGAAAGTCCTTGAACCTAAATGGAAAAAGAAATAAAAAAACTGGTCAGGATAGCATAACATGCAGATATCCATAACATGGTAGAGACATAAACTGAGTTTGATGTAACCACTTGATGAATTGGAAAGATATAGCAAACTCAAAGGTATCTGTGGAATCATATAGCCAGCATATAAGAAAGACTTGTCCAGATTCTTAATGCAGAGAGCACACTAATTTGTAGGATGGTACACGGTAGTAAGATATGATCTAGCTGGCATTAGTTAAGGCATGATAAGCTGCCTCATGTGCATCTAAGGAAATTTTGCAACTTCCTGGCTTGAACTGAAAGGATAGTAATCAAGTAAATCATGCCAATAGTTTGTTTGTCTTGTTAAAGATACATCATACATGGGTTTAGAACGCATGGATTCCTATCAGGACAGTAAGCACGTACAAGGAAAGGGGCGAAGAAGGGCCAAAATGCAAGAAAGCAAAAACACACAGGCAAGCACAGAAAAGCTAAATCCTGATTTTGCAACAGTAGAGGGGGCATCAAAAGAAAGTTCACAGACCACTTTTCAATAAATACAAGTTCCCATCATAAATGGACAAATCTTACACATCAATCAAGTGTTTCAAGTTCCACCAGGATACGTATTGCATTTCTAATCAAATATCAGGTAGGTATTAGGATTCACCTCTTCATGATGCTTACGACCAGCGCTCTGGAGAAAAGCAACCAGATCAGAACCTCCATATTCCAAAAGTTCATTTTCCAAACCAAGCTCAATAAGAGTCCTATACACATGCTCATGAAACACTGTGTCTGGCCACTGGACACTTAATTGAATAATCTGTCTAATATATTTCCCTCGAGAAGCTGGATCAAGTGCAGTAACTGAAGCAGATGACTTGTCACCTTGTGTGCCACTCTGTCCAACACCCTTGAGGGTACGTAGAGCATTCATAACTATTTTATAGCACTGTTCACGCTGTGCAGTTATAGTATCATGATGCCTTGTGTCAATTTGCCCATTAATAACATCAGCGTTGGAATCAAGTGCTTGAGCTTTCTGTAAAGGCAAACGCACTACTGCCTCGTAGAACCTGGACCCCCACACAACAGTGAAAAAAGTCAGCTAATGGAGAATGTGCAGAATGTGTATATTTATGCTACAAAAAATAATTCGGTAAGTAATGAGCCAATAACCTTAGGTTCTCAAATCTCTTGCATATAGCACTCAAGTCAGCAGAGTCAGGAATTTTAGTTAAAAGATTGAAGGCATCTCTAGCAAGGATGTCTTTCTCGTCATGGTTGTTTGTCATAGATGCTCTCTCAAGGCATTCCACTGCTAAGTAATATTTATAATCTGATTCATTGAAATAACTAGGACAACCCTCTCTCAATTTAGTGCTGATCTCATCAACAGTTCCTCTGCCCTCTGGACCAATATAGTACTGCAAAGATGCACATAAAAAGAGAACTGAATTGGAATGAGTGAGAAAGCCCAGTGGGCATGTGTCACACTTGTGCTTTGTTCTCGTTTTTGTTGGCAGTGTGGTGAGGCAGGGAGAGGGGGGAGAGTGTTACCTCCATGAGTGCAGAAATAAGGCGCATGGCAAGCTGGTCACCATCTTCGGAACATACCAGCTGATGAAATGTTAACTGAACTAGTTTCTTGCGCAAATCATTACCTAGTGTCTGAACCAAGCGAGCGACATTATGCTGGCAAATAAGTTGAAGCAGAAAGAGTGCTTCACCAGATCTTCGGAGCAACCGCCTAAGGCACTCAATTGCCCTCACCTGTTTACCAATTGAGGACCGTGAGTAAAAATAAATTAAGGCATGCATCCAATAAATTTCAGAAGTGTTACCTCCATCGCAGCTAGTTCGGCTGATGTGTAAGGCAGCCGTTGCTTTTTATTTGATGCAGACTGATCTGTTGGATCGGCGTCTCTAATGCGAGAGCTGTACGGACTCTTCCCACTGCTATGATCACCAGACCCAATGATAGGCCCTGCTTTGTACAGTATGGAACCAGAATCTCCTAGGCCAGCAACATAACCATAAAGTCCTCTTCTTTTGTTTCTTCTTGACCTCAAAAATGTTTCCAATGAATGGATCTTACTCTCAAGAACCTTCATAGCCCCAGTAGAAAGCCTGCAAACAACCACACCATCACCACGATCATTGGAACCTACCAGTCCTCGAACCACCATAATTGGAAGTTCCCAGATGGGATACAGTAGTCTAGAAGAGCATAAGCAAAGCCCTTCATATGCACCAGAAAATATAGGTTGTGCTTCTTGAACAACTTGTCCCATACTAAAGCCTCCAGCCTGAGTTCGAGTGTTAGACAAGGCAGTACTGCCATCAATTTGAGGCATCCCGACAAGTCCAGGGTCCTCAAATGCTTCAGCAGCTTTCTCAGAAACTGCATTGCTTATCAGGCTATCTTCAGCATAAAGTAGCTTAGCAGCTAGCATTAAGCACATTGCTGCAGCCTCTCCAGCACCAAAGCGGCTAAAGAATTCTTCTAACTGCGATCTCAAGGTGTTCCCATCAAACAATTTTCTTAGGATGTCAACAGGTCTGTTAAAAACTACCTCCATCAAACCCATAGTATTGAATACAACAATCCTCCTCCGAGGTAAGATATGCTGGGTAGGAAGATCTCCTTTAGCCCACAGTTTAATGGATGACTTCTCAGAAGATTTTCCAAAAGCTGCAAAGCATTCCACGTCCGCATATAAAGACTGCATGATGAAAGCAGTATCTGGAAGCGGGAAGACATCAGAGGCACAAAGCATCCGACCTTCAACAGGCAAAGCAGAGACTGTTTCGCGCAGAGCCCTCGAGCTTCTAGATGCTGTCCCAAAGGTACTGGGAAGGGATAATTGGGCAGCTGAATCTTTCTGCACAGCAAGGAGGGAGGACATAGCTGTAGCAGATGAATCTGACATTATAAGAGCACCGGCAGAATAGAAAGCAGACTCCACTTTTAAAGCAAGATCCTCAGGCTGAGCTCTGCCAGCAGCTGAAACAGCACCAAATGTGAGACCACCACCAACCCCTAGAGGTGGGGAAGGCCTGGTAGCAACAATTTTTAGACAGCTTGGCCTCTGCAAACCAGTGCTAAGTCCAACTGAACTACTCCCACCTGATGTAGAAAGGAACAGTCTCTTGCCATCTGATAAAACAGCAACAGCATGAAGCCATTTTGATTCCATGGCTGACAAAGGTGCAATGCAGACAATTGATGGTTTTGGGGATCGTGCAGCTCTTTGTGCATTAGGCCTCCGACTGCCATAAGGTGCATCTCGTGGATCAACAAGATTCTTTTCTTCAGTGATCTTTCTCAGAGGACCATCGCCACTAGCTCCTAAATCAAATAGCTGCATTTTCATGCCTTCTGTGCGCGCATAAATTGTATTTCTCTCCTCATCAATAACCATATCAACAATAGGATCAACAGCCGAGAACTTGAATGCATTTGGCAAAACCCACCTGAAAATCATGTTTGAATAATTAGGAGACTGTTAAGAAACAAAGCAAAGCATCACATTTCTTGTCCTACAGCTTTAATACCTGGAAAGAAGGCTGCCTAAACCAGTAGTAAGGCAAACTTTACGGCAGCGCTTTCGCCAACCTGAACCAGTTGTATATTGCAGCTCATATATATGGCCATCACGCCCAGCTAGGAAAATTTGACCCTTATCTGTACAAGTGATGCATGTCATTGTGACACCATCAGTAGAAATAATGTACTCAGGTAAAGGTTGCAATGAGAGCTCCGCATACGGATCAGTTCCATCACCACTAGCTGAACAGCAAACTCCAACAAGTATCAGCTGGCACAACAGTTGCAGATGAGTATATGACGGCTTGGAAATAAAGATCAAATAGAAGAAAAAGTAGTAAAATTGTTGCTTGGAAGATTGGCTAGTTCACACGATAAATTTCAATTACCAAAGAGATAGATATTTTGTATCTTTACTCTTTTATAAAAGGAGTCAGTGATTACCCCATTCCTTTGATACTTTGGATGACTCTACACAGACATGTGCGCATCATTTTTGTAGGATCTTTTGTGAAAGTTTGCATCTCATATGCAAATGCACTTGCTTGATTAATCTTAATAAATTATATACAAAATTATGTACAAGTATATTATTTATTTGAGATACATGGCAATGCATGGGCACTACACTAGTTAAGCTTTATTCAGCAGAAGACCTTTTGCAATGTATATGAGCTTCCAAGAGATAATGCATCATTACGTTAACATGCTTCATTCACTTCTGTTGTTCTATTTCTAGCATTTACTAAATGTCCTTGCAGAAAAAAACCACCTGTGAGCTAATTATGTGATATTCTTTTAGATCGACATTAACCTTAGATTCTTAATCAAAATAGAACTAATGGTGTGTCCACAAGACATCATAGGTTTGCTCAAGTTTAGCATGGAATGTATCGATTCAAAGGGGCATTATTACCTCAACAGGAGTTGCTAATACTAAAAGGTACTGAATGGCTGCAACAAAAACACCAGGCTTTGCTCTAGCAAGACCAACAGCACAAATCACTTGTTCATCTGCATTATGCTCTTGACATTGCTCATCCCTGAGTGGTATATCATAATATCAAACCATATGTTCATACATTAGATGGTTAGCATGGCATGCTAAGGACAACATGAAAATTTCGAAACAAAAGGTAAGAATCACCTTGATCCATAAAAAAATGTTTTCAACTAAGTTCAATGTATCAGGAAAATATAAAGAGTAGTCAATTACCACTTATCAAAGCGCCAAATAAAAAATGAATTGTCAACAGTTGCCCAGGCATGGTGTATTTCAGAAAATATTCCACAAAGAGCTGTTCCTTCACCAGCAGCTGCATTATATCTTTCAACCAGCATAGGAGGTAACTGCCTAGTTTCTGCTACTTCCACCAAAGGAGGCCACTGAAAAAAAAAAGGGGCAGAGTCAGTGTTGGAAGCACAAAAGAATAAAAAATGCATTTCCAAAACAATTGAGGAACATTTTCATAATAACTTCAGGGTATAACTTAAAACATACACAGGAGGTAAAAAAGAATAGTCGGATCTATGTAATTTCCTCTTTTAATGGAGAGCACAAAAGTGCCTATTTGTTCTTTGTTAACATCAAGCATAATTATCCAATATCACAAGAAATGTTGATTCGCAACAGACACAATGGATCCCTGCACTTTCGTTGATTTTTTTCAGAAAGGAATTGTTTCACAAATCTAATAGAAAAAACGGAAAGTAATAAAACAAAACACCTCAAATAGGTTCCAAATATTTTAACAGTTTGAGAGGTGAACTCTATACCCTTTGTCGGTTTGTCCCATCTATTGAAAGAAGGAAATATAACTTGGTTCCTAGTTTCATAAAATTTCACTGCCTACCTAGAATATGCCCCTGGGATCCCCAAACTACAATCAAACTATGGATGTTCACCCAGAAAGAAGGAATTTAAGGTAGACAGGAAAATAAGCTCACAGAGTGATAAATGATGCTGCAAAAAAGTGTCACTATTTAACGTATATCAAAAGGTAACCTCCCCTAGAGTTTTCCCCGGATTTCAAATATAACTGGAGTTTATTCCACAGTTTATTATACATAATCCAGGGTTAGCAGGATCCTAAAATTTAATAACAAAATTAAATTGGCCCATAAATATATTGATGAGCTCTGTTTTTGTCCCGGCCTCCCGCCTCCCGGGATCTCAAATTATGACACAGAAGATAAACCAGAATTTTCAAATGATGCACCACTGTAGCTATAGAAAAATTCACCCTAACGTTCTACTTAACTAAACATAACGGCCCATTTCAGGGTTCTCGTTCTCATCAACAAGCAAATAACTAAATAGCTAAAAATTCCAGCAAATCGCCCAAAAGAACAGCTGCTTGGCGCACCGTGCCCCAACTCCACTGCAAACCTCAAATCTACCAAAAATGACTCCCGGACAACGAGCGCCTCTGCAGATCAACGGCTCAGCCGCGCACAGCCCCGAGTACACTCCACGCGATTGGTTCCGGGGAGCTCACCTCCTTGGGATGCGAGGAGTAGGGATGGGACGCGTAGCGCGAGGCCTCGAGGGCCTCCTCCAGGTCGGGCTGAGCGGCGGCGTCGCGGCCGATCCGCTCCGAGACGTGGAGCCCGGCGGAGGCCACGTCGGGGCCAATCGCCTCGTCCTCCGCCCAAGCCATCGCCGGAGCAATACGCCTCGTGGGGGGAGGAGGCGCGGAGGCGCGGCACGGAAAAACCCTAGAGCGCGGCGAGGGGGGCAAGTGTGAGGAACAGCGGGGTGGGAGGTTCTGTTGGGGTTTTTCAGGTTTTCCAGCGCGGGTTCCCCGGTTTTGCCGTGGCGCGTTGGGGAAACGAGGAGGAGGCGGAAGTGCCGGCGCTCGGCGACGGCGACGGCGGTGGCGGAGGCGGAGACGGCTGCGCTCGGCGATGGCAACGGCGCGAGGGGGAGGCGGAGGCGGAGGCGCTCGGAGACGGCTGCGGCGGCGGNGCTGAGGTGGAGGCGGCGGCGCGAGGGGGAGGGGGAGGCGGAGGCGGCGGCGCTCGGCGACGGGGACGGCGATGGGAGAGGTAGAGGGAGCGGCGCGGGGCAAAGGGTATGGGCGGGGGTTTTTTTTTCTAATACCGGCCGGAGGTAAATGTAGAAAAAAATTTCTACTGTTCCTATCCATGCGCCCCATCTATGTTTGGGACCGTCTACGTGGCTTTCGACAGAAAAAAAAACCTCTAAAATCTTGTAATCTCGTAATCTTGTAAATTTTACAACATTGGATCATTTTGATATTCATGCAACATACCTGAATTCTATTTTTTCCTCCTTCCATTCTTAGTTCGCTTATCACCATCGCTCTCACGCTCACGCACGTGATGAGCGCTCGTTCAACTCCTGCGCAGTCGTTGCGCTGTCGTCCCGCTTCGTCGTCTGACCGGAAGGGATCAACGGTGCCGATGAGGCCTCTCGGCAAGCCTTCTCCCCCTCCCCCACTCTTTTCCAAGGTGGTGATGTTGAGTGCCCTCACCTCGCCGTCTTACTCGTCTTTGACGGCGAGCCGTCGGATCTGTCACCATTGGCCGTAATCTGTATGCTCCCTAACCCCAGCCCTCCTCCTCCCTAACCCTAAATCCAAACTCTAATCCGTATGCTCTTTGCCGGAGTCAGGGGTGTCACCGGCGCCGGAGAAGAAGGAGAGCCCGTCGGAGTTGGAGGAGAAGAAGTCGATGCAAGAATCTTGGCGTGCATCCAATAGTCAAAAATGTGTAAGATTTCTTCCCCAAATTTCTGTCGAATAACATTTAGCAATTTCGTTATGTTTTCTTTCTACTGTTTCTATCCGACGTGGCATCGCTCCTTGAGCTCCCCATGCGCTGTCCTTTATGTTTTCTAATAGTAATCTTTAGTCGATAACAACTTTTGGTTGCAAGTGACAAAGTTTTAGTTTCTATTTTACCTGAGCGAGAGGTATATTTGTTTGTATATCTATCCACAATATCTTGACAACTACTATTGAACATAGAAAAAAAAGAACATTCGATGTAATATATGAAGATGGTTTTTATCCCTCGAGGGAACATCCTCTCATTTCTTATATACCACCTAAATAGTCAAAAAAAAAAGAAAAATACAAGATAATTAATATGAATATATCAAGTCACAAACATATAAGGTTAAATTCGACTTCAACACAAAATTAAACTGAAACTAATTAATATAAATTCATAGTTATATTTGTCATTTTTGTTACAACATGTAGAGGTCGAATTTAAATTTACTTTGTATAGTGATATATCTATTTTATTATTTTTTATAACTATTTAAATGATATATGTCAGAAACGAGTAGATATTTCCTTTATCCTTTCGAGGCATAAAAACACCTTCCCATATGAAAGGGTCCTAGATGAAGGGTGAATATGTTAATTTAAAACTTAAATAAATGCGAAAGCGACCCTTTTTGGATATATCCGAAAGTGGTTTTAGTTAATTCTGAAAATAGCAGAGCAAGCGACAAGCACAAAGAAACCTGGATCTAACTAGTCACAATAATGATAAGCAAGCACAAACAGCAGTGTTGACGCGAAATTCGTCGCACACACAAAGGCCTAGGAGATCTGCTTAGCTCTAGTGTAGGTCCTATCAATCGGGTTCAGTGTGTGCCAGTTAGTTTGATCCTGCAACTAACAAGATGGAAATAGATTGATGATCAAGGAGCCGATCGCCCAATATCGGCTAACTAACCGATACATCTGATAGCTGAAATCTAAAATAATGATAACTCATCGGATAACACTCCAATGAACATTACATAAAAACCTAGCTATTGGCTTACTAGGGCTAAACTTACTAGCAGCAATCTAATAGATCGAATCTAACCAAGACAGTATAAGATTGAAGACAGTAAGAAAAACCTATTTAGTCGATAGATATATACAAACATGATAGATATATAAATCTATCTAAACAACTGTACAATTAGAGAAACATCAACTTAATCAAAATATCATACCTAACCGAGAAAGTCCTAACTAAGTCGATACGATTCTAAACAACGATGCAGTTAAAGATAGAATCAATATATTAGATAGGCAACGCTTGTGTCAACCTAGATAAAATATTTGACTTAACCGAGAAAGTTCTAGCAACGACAATACAAGCGAAGTTGACGAACTTACTTTCTCGCCGAAGATCGAATTCAATCGATGAGCCCAACTCGAAACTAAGAACTCGCCGGAATAAAAGGTAGCGATGCGCCGAAAGTAATTGTATTGATCTATGGAGATGATTTACAAAGACCCCGGGTGTACATATTTATACCCTCAGGTTGATACTAGTTTTGATCGGACACGATACAGGTTTCCTAAAGATGAAACGAAAAATACAAGTCCTGATCGGACATTGGACAAAACTTCCTAAATATAAAGGAAAGTTACTAAATCCTACCTAATTAATAGATAGAATTAAATTGTCATGCCATAGTCTTCAAGATTTCTTCTTGAACTTGGTCTCTTCTAGACAGGCTTCCATCGGCTGATAGACTTCTTTCTTTAACTGAATCCACTACAGAATTGTACCAAATTTTCGTGTTAACAAGCAGCTAGACCACAAGCAGCACAAGCAAATGAAGCTAGAAGAAGGAGAGAGAGGGATATCACCGAGGTTCTTGCAAGATAAATTGTTTCCAAAGTTTGAATCCTCGGAATTCTAGTCTCCGTTGAGAAGCTCACAAAGAGCCGGATCTTCGCCAACCTTTTCCTCAAGAGGTTACACAAAGCACTCCTACTTCCACTAGTGGTATCCTTCCCTTTCGGAGGCGAGATTCAACCTTCGCAAACTTCTCCTGGCCAACCACAAGTAGATCGGTGGCTCAAGAGTGATACCTAGCTATCTAGGAGCCCTCAATCTTCAAGAGTAAAAAGATGAAGCAAGTCTCTTGGGGATAAAGCAAGTGCTCAATAAATCTTTACGAAGTCAACACCAAGCACTCACACAAACTCAAATCCAACACTCTCTCACACACACAAAGTCCGAGTTTGAAGATCGGTGGAGAGGAGAAATGAGAGGGCAGGGCCCAAAGTGGATCTTAATGCAAGGCAAGCCAAGGATAATAGTATTCAATAGTACCAGTAGCTTGGGCCTGGAGAGGGAGGGGCCTATTTATAGCCACAGCATCAGAACTACCCGTTGGTGGGCAAAGATTTTATTTTTCATAAATTTCTAAACCTATTTCGAAAACTTCCAAAAAACACCAGAGAGCATTTTTGTTGGTCAACCACTTTCGAAAACTTTCGAAAATCACCAATAGCAAATTCCAACTTTAAACTAGTTTGGAAATTTCTGAAGCACTTTCAAAAACTTTCGAAAAAGACCAGTATCAATTTCACATCAAATCACTTCTTCGAAAATTTTCGAAGCAGGTTCAAAAAAACTGAAAAACACCAATACAGATTTTTGCAAACTCGAAGCAGTTCGAAAATTTTCGAAGCACTTTCGGAAACATCCGAAAAAGACAAGTACCATTTTTCCAAGCTCAAAGTAGTTCGGAAATTTTTGAAGCACTTTCTGTTGGCGCAGAATTTCGACCCACCCTTGTGTTAAAGCGGGTTCCGCGTTACCACAGCGGCCTGGGAGATCTGCTTAACTCCAGTGCAGGTCCAATGGCTTGCCTAGGTGTGTGTAGGGCGTGCCAGTTGATTTGATCTGCAATCAACAAGAATAAACAAGTAAACCATGTTAGCAAACGATGGCCGATCGGCCAGTAGGCCGATGTCGCATCGTGAGGGCCCAGTTGATAAGGCAAGGCTGTATCGGCCTACTTGAGGTTATAATGAAATAAAATTAATATGCAGGTCTATTCTCATCGGCCTTTATCAATATGTTTGTGTCGATTTGATAACGTCGGCCGATGAGGGATGTGGGAAGTGAATGCACTAGCTAATACTCTAGTGTAAACTTGTACGAACCGATTGGCCGATATAAATGTACTGGTCACAGAGAAATCCTGAGAACAATATGTGACAAATACATTTGTATCCGTCGATCCACTCATACAAGTGGCAAATACATACAAAAACATAAAGTAATCACATGTATTAGGTAAGACCGGCTGAAACCCCGGCACTATCCTTAATTACGATCGAAAACAGGCTTTGAGTTAGATCTCAAAATACGACTAGGGTTGATAGCAACACAAAGTGTGAATCGAAAATTAACGCAAAGACAATCAAGTCGTCGATTGCTTTTGGGGATGGTAGATGCTTTTGAAGATCTAGATAAGCAGACTAATTCGACCATCGTTGGCAACAAACCCTAAAACGAATTTACCGCTGGCGAGATAAAATTGGGATGCCATATCAAGATCATTCAAGACATGATAAACGACGATCACGTCACCAGGGCTTAACGTGTCTAGAACGACACGCTAGCCCTGACGACGTAGATCGTCGGGTACGAGTTCTTACCTCTGCCCTGGGGAAGCAAGAACTTGCCGTAAATCAAACTCTTGCGAGGGTGGCGATGCGCCGAAAGTAAATTGAACTGTAGTGTTTTTGATTGTCAGATTGAGAGATATTCTAAGTACAAACTACAGGGATATTTATACCCGTGATTTACAACATTGTCCATATAGGACACGATTTTATCTATAACTAACAAACAAGCCCTCATGGCGGACTCTTGCCATAGATTAGATCGAAACTAATTTAAATTCCTAATTTAAGCGATACAATTGCCTAAAATCGGGCCTTATCCCTACTTGGCAATCTCCTTTGAAGCTTGACTCAGGCCCAAACAGAACCCGCTCTGCCTCCATCGGCTTCCTACTTCCATCAGCCGATGGCCGCATTGAACCCACACCGGCCGATACAGTCCCTCTACTGGCGCTCCACTTGGTCCGATGCACCGCTGAGTCCGATACAGAACTTGGTCCGATACCCGGCTTGGTCCGATAGCGTAACCGATCCGACTCGAATTGCTCCTTCTTCTCTGCGTCGGTTTTCTCTTTCTTCTCCGAGTAGATTGCGAAAATCTGGTGTTAACACTTTCAGAAACTTACGAAAAAGACTAGTACCGATTTTTGAAGGCAAAAACACTTCGGAAACTTCTGAACTCGATTTCAGAAAACTCCAAAAAACACTAGTACATAGATCCAAGAATGAGAACCATTTCAACAAAGATTTTGAGCACTTATCTTATCCTTAGATATCAAAGCAACATCCCCTTTAATAGTACAACTTTCTTAATGACGCAAACAAATGAAAAATTTACATTTTACCATTTGCACAAATGCCAGATCTCATCGTTTTCACAACATGAACGGGTTTTGCCTTGAACAACACTTCACGGAGAACTAACATTCCTTCGCTTATTCTCAAATAAATCGTTAGTCCTCCATAATCGCATTGTCATTAATCACCAAAATAATTAGGGGCCTAGATGCACTTTCAATCTCCCCTTTTTGGTGATTGATGACAATTCAATTAGAACACAATAGAGATTATATAAAAAAGAATTTTGGGTTCAAAATTTTAGTAGGAAAGCTTCCCTAAGAAGTATGCATTAGAAGCAAGTAGAGAGCTCCCCCTGAAACTTTGCACCCACAATTAAGCTCATACAAGATTCACCATAAATTAGAATGCATATGACATATCCAACATCCACACACATAGACTTAGAAAGGATAAAAAGCATCACATCACGTAGTCTCAAACATAATCATCCACTTAAGGTCTCATACATGGATAATAAATAAATAGCCTAGTGCAAACACATATTAAAACACTCGTAGTCTTATACAAGCAAATCCAAAAGTCCGACCAACTAAGATAGAAAGGTAGATGATTCTCCCCCTTTGGCATCAAGACACCAAAAAGAGAGAAAAAGAGTTGTCAATCAAACGAATGGAGCTTGAGAAGGATCTTGAGGCGGATGTGGAGGGTAGGGAGGATAGCCATAGCTGAAGTCAAAGTCTGGAGGAAGAGCGGCGAACGGATCCTCAATCTTCTCTTCCTCTTCCTCATCCTCCTTAGAACCAAAAGGAGAGTGAGGCATGTTCAGCTGAGCTTGAACAACCTTCACATGCTGAGCAGTCCTCTTTAGCTCCTTTCACGCCTTGCGGTTCTTCTTGGCCTTAGCAGAGCAAAGGTCAAAAAGACTCCACAAGATGAGAAATAAGGGAGAGGGCTCCCAACGAGCAACAGTGGCAGCCGACTGAGCAGAGGAAGTGCCAGCGCCGGTGTAAGCCACAGTGGCCATGCAAAGGTTGATCTTGGTATGCGGCACTTCCTTCACAAAAGTGAACCCAGTGATGGACTCAATCATCTTCATGATTTGTGGAGCATACCTGTGAGCCCCCGGTTTTGTATGCCGGGAACCCCATGTGTATTACAATAACATTCCCTGGATCAGTAGATGGTACACACATGGCACAGTTGTATATCTCAAGCTGACATCGTCTTACAGGTCTTACAATATATTAATAATACAAGGGTAGCCCAAATGAAACCCGAATAGACCAAGCATGGTCGACAGCAACACAAAATACCAAAACAACTAAATGAAGTAGCGGAAGCGAAGCAGCGGCGGTCCATCTTATCCCACACGCATCGACTGGTGAACCTAGGTCCCTATTCCACCGTCCTCGGTAACTCCTTGCCAGCATAGCACATGTACAGGTCGACACCAACACCTTTCTAAAAGATGTAAATAAGCAAGAGTGAGTACCAACCGTACTCAGCAAGCCACCACTACAGAATGCATATAATGTTCATAGGGGTTCAAGGATGACTTGGTTTATTTGCATAAAGCTAGTTTTCACAAATTATTTCACAAACCTATGCCATAATAGTTTTAACTGAAAACCACGTTAAGTTGAAGTTGTCATTAACCTGCGAGGGTTCATCCACCTTCCCCAAGCCTCGCTTGGTCCGGTTTACCCTCGCATCCAATTTCCACAGTTTTAACCACTACGACCTTTTTGCACATCAGGCAAGGTCACGCCTTCCATACCCATCATATTTTAGCAATATTACAAATTGACGAGGCTAGTCAAGAGTAATGCAAGTCCCGGCGCTCATATCCGCGAGCACGGCTATTCGAATAGCTTAGTTTACTCACACTGCAGTGGATGTACGCTTTTAATCCCACACTCCGTGACGCACCCAACACATGAGACTTGTCACGGCCCGGTTTTTCAGTTACCCTCGCATGGCGGCACCCGCTCCAAGGACTATGAATCCCCATTGCACCCCCGGCGCCACATTCCTACCTCGAGCCGGTTGTGAGGGGAGTCCTGGCGCTCCCGAGATTGAAGGTTACATCATACATATATAAAGCTTGACGTCATTAAACCACACACTTCCACATTTCCATACCGATATCCAGAACCTACCATGTCTGGGGTGCCACCCCACGAGAATAACCTAATCCACCGGGTCTAACCCCACTCAAGAAGTGTGGTCGTACTCGGTTCGTTTCCTGCTTAGCTTCTTGACTCGGTCCTTAACTGACCAGGGTCAGCGGCTTACCGTTCCCAGAACCACCCATATTCTATCCGTGCCGCCCCAGTCGAAATCACTTTTGTTTAATTAGGTTTTTGGGTTTTCACAAAGGTTTTCATGCTGTGGGTGGCACTTATGTCTCCACCCGATCTCTAGCAATCACTCCCATCGAGTGATCAGTATAACCACGTCCACATATCCCACATATGGAGTGTATAACGTCTATGTAAGCAGGGCTAAGCAGTGAGTAAATAATCACACGTAAAGTAATATACTCAGGTCACAAAGGTGTGTAAATACATAAGGATAAACAATATTAAAGGTAAGGCTTAAGCAAATGTAGGTACGCATTTTATAATTAGCATGCAATTTTATTTGTAATCAACACATTTATAAAAATAGGATCAACATGTTCGAGGAAGGGGGCGTAGTGACTTGCCTTGCTCAATTGGGGGTTCGTTCTCGATTAGCTCAGTTTCCTCCTCACAGATGTACCCTGTCCGGTTGAATACTAACGTCACAAGCTACTCGCTAACACAAAAAGAGCCAAAAATTCTAGAACAATCAAAAATAACCAAACTAGTGTCATTGCGTAGATCTTGATTTTAGAAAGATTTTGACGAAAGTTTCGTTCAAATCCGACTTAAAACGAGGGAGATATGGAATTCGAAAGATTGAAAAAGTTTTAAAACAAAGAAAAGGGAAAGGTCTAACGGGTGGAACCGCCCTTAACTCCTCACGTACAGGTTTTGTTTTTAAAAGAGTGTGCGCATGGTGAGGTGAAGGGCTTGGGCGAGCTACAAGCATGCATGCATATGCATACACACGGCTAGCTAGCTACATGCATGTGAGCTGCTTGCATGCATGCACACGTACAGCCAGCTAGTTGTGTGGCGCATGCATGGCCGGCGGCACAGCGGTGATCGCTGCGGAGGGCAACCGCGTAGGGAACGGGTACGGTGTTGCGCCTCACAACGTTACCGTGCCGCGGCAACAACGGCGGTAAGGAAACAAAAGCAAGAGGAAGAGCAGGAGAGGAGCTCACCTTGCGGCAGCCGGGTAGCGGCACACCGAGCGGTGGTCCTCACACGAAACTACGGTCGTCGATGTACAGCCTGGGGACGATCGGCCCGCGGATCGTCCTCGCACACCACGTGTTCGATCGGTGGCAACAAACGAACACACAGCGTTAAGGAGTAAATGTTATCGGGTTAGTGCAAGTTAGGGGTTAGGGGTTAGCGAGTTAGAGGTCAGCGGGTTAGTGAGTTAGAGGTCAGTGGGTTAGTGAGTTAGAAGTCAACGGGTTAGTGAGTCAATGGGTCAAATATTAGATGTTAGAGGTTAGCCGTTCAATAAGTTAGTCGTTCACGGGATTCCGATGACGGCGCGGCGGCCTATCCGTCCTCTTGCTCAACTGAGGCCCAGCTGGAGCCGGCCGCGGTGGAGAGGTGTTTCAGACTTCTAGAGAGAAGCTTGGAATGTAGAGGGATGTAGTGTGGACTTGGGGCTGCTGGTGGGCTTAGGCCCGAAATTGAAGAGAGAGGCAATATGGACTTTTGTAAAAGATTACATGGACTTGACCCGATGGAAAAGGAGGGAGGTCTTATAGACTTCCTAGTTGGGTAGCCCAAAGAAGAGGGACCTCATTTACACTTCTTCAAAGCTTGAGGGCCCACAGAGAGAAAGGGGTGGGTCCCACTGATGGGTCCTACCATCTTTGTCTTTTCTTTTTTTTTCTTTCTCTTTTCCTCTTTCTTTCCTTCTCTTTCTTTCCTTCTTCTCTCTCCTTTTCCTGTTTCTTCTCTCTCTTTCTTCTCAGTTTTCTTTCTTTCTCTGCAGCACCCGAGGTGAGGAAAAGGAGCGTCGGCGCGGCTAGTGTCTGGTGCGGCGGCGTGGTTGTGCGCAGTGCGCGGCGCAGCCGTGGAGAGATGGCGCCGGTGCTGGGGCGGCGCGGCGCGCGGCTGGGTGGCGCGGCGCCCGTGGCCCAAGCCACGTCTGGGGAGGTGGGAGGTCGGGGGCGGCGGCGGCATGGCCGGGGTGGGCGCCGGCCGGGTGGCGGCTGGGTGGCGCGGCGCCTGCGGTGGCGCAGCACGCGGCGGGAGGCGGGTTGGCGCCGGCTCGGCTTGCGCGGCACGGCCAGGAGGTCGCAGTGCGTTGGCCCGAGCGGCGTCCTGCCGGCTGGAGCAGCCGGTTGCTCGGCAGGGGTGGCACGGCCGAGCGGAGGCCGAAGCGGCTTACGGCTCGGCCGGACGACGGCCGGGGAGGCGTCCCGGGCAGCTTGGCCAAACGATGGCCGAACGGCTCGAGGCGGCACAGACGCGACTCAGCCGAGGCTCGGTCGGCCGGAGCGGTTGCAAGCGGTACGGCGGCGTCGGCCGAGTGGAGGCTGGGACGGTTCGCGGGTGTCGACATTTGGCTTGGAGGCTGAGGAGGACGACGATGGGGCAGTGGCTTTTATAGCCGTCGCGGCCGGCGGACGGCGACAAGGGCGGCTCGGCCGAGCGGGGCCGACAGTCCTGTTGGGCGGTCGTCGTCGACAGGGAGTCATAGCAGAGCGAGGATGAGGCTGTTGCAGGACGGCGTGGACGCGGCGTACGCGTTCGGTGTGGACCGCTGCCTCTGCGCTTGCTTGCATGGTGCAATGGTGCACGGGAAGCACGACCATGTTTGCATGGAGAGGAATGGGATGATGGACAAAGCTTGTCGTTGTTTCTCGTCTCCCTTCACAGTGTCTCATTATTGTTGCCTGCTCTCTCGCTCAGCGGATACGACGGGGGACGGTGCGTAACTTGCCCAACGGAGCAGACGGACATGGTGCCTAATCGTTGGTTTGCAGGAGCGGTGCCTAACCACAGTTTGCAGGGAGCTCAAGAAATAAAGAGTTGAAGGACGTGTGCATGCATGCATGCTAGGAGAGTAATAGAGTTTGCTTGTTGCTGCCTTGTGTGTTGGAAGAAAAAGAAGTTTGCTTGTTGTTGTTCTGTGTATACAGGGAGGTAGATGAGTATTTTGGCTTGCAATGAATGGAGTGAGTAGAAAGCAAAATAATTTAGAACTGGTAAAAATTGGATGAGCGATTTAGGACGCATTTCGGATTCCAAAATCCAAACACGAAGATTTTATTTGGAGAAAAGATGACTGGAGGAAAAACTCGGCTTCTGCAGGTTTCATCGGTTCACGATTAAATTTGACGAGAGAAATGGCCGTCGAATTTTGAGATGTAACTGCACAAAATATTTGTTGGTGGTAGGATTCCGGAAACAAATATTGCTAGGATCTCCGGATGGAAGGAGAATTATTTGGAAAGATATTTTGGAGGGAAAAGAAATGTGAGTCCACAAGGAAAGAATTAAATGAGATCTTTGGCACAAATTCTAGACACACACAAATAAACAAATAACAAGCAAACTAAAATTATGCCTAGGACTAGACTTTGTCTGAGGAGGTCATATCTTTGGAAATAGCCTATTAGGAATTTATATTTCGCAGTTAAGGTTTCTAGTAAATACTTTACCAATAGACATTATTTTGCAAATAATTTACAAAAGCTTATCACTCTATATAAGGTTCATACAAAATAATCAAAGCTATTTCTTTAGTGGAACGGTATTTGTTTTAATAAATTATCCCTTAATGGGTTTTATCCAAAATGGTGATACATATAGATATATAGCTTTATTTATAAAGTAAATATGCCCGAGGGTTTTTGTTTTTCGAAAATAATTGGCATATGCAAATCATAGTTCCTTGAATAAATAATTATTTGAAATAAAATACCGACATATCCTCAGACATTCGTCTATTAGCCCACGTATAAACTAAAAACGACAGATTGAATTAAATTAATTCAGGCATGAATATATTTTGAAAAAGATTTTTGGTTATTCCGAATTTTTAATTCCATATTCCAAAGTCGAAATTTTCAGGGTGTTACAATACCCAAGTCCCTCCGGTGATTATAAGAAACGGTCTGGATCTCCTGCCACATAAAGTCAAAGGTAGAGAATTGGGAGGGAGGAGGATCAAGCTTGACAAGGATATTGCAGGGAGGTTGCTAACACCCACGTCTTTTGGCACAAGAGTCTAACAAAATTCGGTTGAGAAATGCATGGAAGGGCTTGAGACCCTTGGTCTTCCCAGGTACACCACCAGCCTTGGGAAGGTAAAGGCGAAGGAGAGCACTGTCATTGAAGATGGGATTGTCATACTAATGAGCCCAGTACTATTGGTGATGGAGTACCACCTTCCCTCAGTCATCCAATGCATTGTTCGGGCATTGTCCTTCTGGAAGTAAACCGTTGCATAGAACTGAGCAATAACCTCCTCACACCAAGCATACTGAATACCCATGAAAGGCTTCACATCCATGATGTTGCAAACCTTCATGACTTCATTCGGAACGAGGTCGTTGAGATCAGTAAAGGCATCCCAATCGACATACTACTGTGGAATTGTGCGGCTGGACTTGGTCATGATCACCATCTCATAGAAGTCTTGCTGTAAGAAGTTCCAGAAGTGGTAATCGGAGAAGAACTGGTGAACCGACTTAGGATCCTCATCATGACGCAGAAGCACATCACTGGGCTTGACCGTCCAGTTGTTGACTTGCCTCACATGGTTCAGGTCCCTCATGAGGGTGTGCACATTGATGGGACCAATGACACATGAGGCATCATGCTGAGGAGGTTGCACACCCCGAGAGGAGCCCTCACCAGTGGACCGACGAGGAGGCCTTGTCACACCCAAAAAATTGCTAAAATATAAATTGTTGTGAAAAAGGAATCTTTAGAAATTATTTAATAATTAAACTAAGTGTTTGACTAAAATCTATAAAAAATTTGAACATTAAATCGAGCTAGATAAAAATTTCCTTGATAAATTATTGGTGGATTTAATTTTTATTAAATTTTCCATAGTTAATTACACTCTCTGGAATTTTCTCGGATTTTTCGGAGCTCAAATACTAATTTTAATAATACAAACAACATTTCAGTAAATATTCAAATAATAAATTAATAATTAAATGATATGGTTATAATTTTTTTAAATACTTTAAGTGTCCAAGTATTTTCAGGATTTTTCTTGGAATTATTTAAGCATTGGAAGTATTTTTAATAATCAAAGATCATTTCAGCAATTATTTAAATTAAAAGTTAATTAAAATCCCTCTCTTGTTTTCGGGCCGATTCCCGGCCCAGCCCGAGCCGAACCTGAGCCAGCAGCCACTCTCCCTCCCTTGGTGCAAGTCTATTTCTGGTCCTTTCTTTAGCCGGCCCAATAGAGAGAGAAAAAGTCCAAAATTTGCGTCCTCCTTCAATCGGGCCGAGGAAAAGAAGTCATAGGAAGAGTCTACTTTACATCCCCACGCACAGTGTCGTCTTCAAGCTCCAGCCTCTCTGCCGTGCACAGTGCTGCCTCCTCCTCCTCCAAATCCGGCCTCTTCATTGCTCCCCTTCCGAAATTAGTTGAGGTAACGGATTTCCCTCGATCTCCTCTACATTTACCCTAAGAAAGCCCCATCAAAACCGTGCTCAATTCCACGAATTTTGGCCTCGTTCTTGTCCGGCAAACTCGGGATAAACTCTAATTTTCCATAGCCAAATCTCATCATATCCGAGTCGATCTCTCCCTCCTCCGCCTATAAAAAGCATGCCCGTGGTCTCCTTCCCTTTTCCACCTTTTTCCCGAGCTTTTCCCGTGCCCTAGCTCCACGAGCTCTCTCTCTCTCCACCTTCGGCCGCCGCTCCAGTCGCGTCTCCCGTCGCCGTCTGTCGTTGCCTTCGGTCGCCGTCGCCACCGTTGGGTTCGCAAGAAGGAGAGGAAGCCAGGCCACCGGTCCTCTTGCGCCGAAGATCGCCGGAACGCTGCCGCCACCGTCGACCCGACCTCGCCGCCTTTTCAAGCTCGTCGCCGGCTGTCGTTCTTCGTTGTCCGTCGTTGTGTAAGGATGGGTAAGTATCGTCTCGACCTCCTCTTCGCGATGGTGTCCTCGGTTTTCGCCGCCGTGCTGTCGTTTTCCGTCGTCGCTGTCGTCTAGTGCCGGCCGGCCGTCGATCCCACGTGGCCTCCACGTCAGCCGCCACCTTAGCGCCACATCATCTTTCTCTGTCCTACGTGGCTGCTAAACTTAAACCCTAGATTGGTTTGATCCTAGCCGTCCAATCTTGGTCAACTCCGGTCAAAGAAATCTTAGCCATCCATCCTGTGGACCCGTGGACCTCCTGTGTGAACTTGGTCCATGGTATACCCGGTCCACCACTCCTCTCTATGACATGCGGGCCCCGCTTGTCAGTGACATCAGTTCATTCTCTCTCTTCGCTGATGTCATTATTGTCCCTTATCAGTTCTAAAATAATTTAATATGAGGTTCATAGCTGTTTTCTTTATAGGTTATAATTGATTAAAACTTCATTAATTCAGAACTAATTCACCGTAACTCAGATTAATGTGGTTCCAGTTGCTAAATTTGTCTAAAATCAAGGTCTATTTAATAAAAATAATAATAAATATAAATTGTGTCATAAATCTATTTAATCTTTTTAATTAAATTTTAATTGGAGTAAATCTTGTAAAAATCATAACTAATTCATATGAACTCAGAATGAGGTCGTTCAAGTCTCTAAATTCATCTAAATTTAAGCTCAAGCCATTTATGCATTTTATTTGTACTGTTTATTTGGTTTTTATTAGTGTTTTCCTCGTTTTGCGTTCTAGGTTTAGTTGTTTGTCGTTTCAGAAGATCGTTTGTTCGTTGGAGAAGTTCTTGAAGACGAGTTGAAGACACTTGTTTGCAAGGCAAGTCACATAAATCCCAAAGCACCCTTTGAGCATGTTGGTCCTATATTTAAATTCTCTATTTCATTCAAATATGCATTTATTTTCGAATGTCATTGGGTGATGTGAGCCTTTCTCCTATGTTATGGCCGAAGATGACTTTATTGTCCTATGAGTTATAATTTGACTAGCTTGGGCTTTATATATTGGTTCAGTTAGATATTAGATATAATTACTTAGTCATGCTTAGAAACATTAGCACACTATTGGGATAACTAATGCTTCATTATTATTTAATGATGGATATTTAATGGTAGCTCACGATCGCTAATCGTGATTGGTTAATTAATTGGTCCAACTAAAACTTGATTAATAGTGGGTTGTGAGCACACGGTTTTGATAGTCGTGCTCATGACAATTAAGGATTATGGGGCACCAGATTGAGAAGTGACGGAGATAAGCCCACGGGGGTCGCTGGGGAGTCCATACCTTGGCTTAAATGGGGTGACTATGATTCGGGAATGGTGCACTGCATTGAATTGTGTTATGTGTGGTGTCTTGTCACAGTCTCTATTCGAGTACTTTTGCAGTATCGCGACGTATGGTTGACATGATGTTGAGGCTGTGCCTTGTGGGTAAATTTGTACACCTCTGGCTAGAGTAAAACTATTCGAATAGCCGTGCCCACGGTTATGGGTGAGCCTAACAATGTTTTTTGTGATTAGTCCCACTTGCTCGTTAATAATAATAATGCGATATATATGGTGATAATTGATTTAGCTCCTAGTATGGAATGACTAATTCTTGGTTTAGAGGTTGGATCTGTGCAACCGGGTATGATTTTTCAGTGGTGGTTTGGGCCTGTACAACACGGGGTGTTGTATAGTATTGATTTAATATTGTTTAAATACTCAACTGTTTTATAATTCCTAAATATTTGCTAAATGCTGCTTACGCAAATGAGCTCTATATTATTGTCATTCTTTGGTATCCCTTGCACTTGCATATTTGCTGTGTGTCTTATTGAGTATTCCATGTACTCACCTTGTAATAATCATCAACCTTAGTTGAAGAGAAAGGATTCAGAAGGAGAGACCTTTGGCTTAGATCCCAGTTGAGTTGCTTGTGGGAGTGGAGTTGAAGCTTCACTAGATTTTCTTTTCCGCTGTAGTTTTCTTCGTGGTGAGGATTAAGTGCCTCTTTTGTAAGTATTTATAGCTTTAGTTTATTTGGTACTGTATATTCAAATTGTCGATTTGTGTACCTCGGCTGATTCCTGGACGAGGGTTTAATGCACAAATTAGCTTGGAAATTACTTGTGAATTTCTGGGTGTAACAGGCCTTCAGGAGCCCACAATGAAGGACCGACGAGGCAGAGAGGAGGCTTGAGGCCACGTCACATGACGAGGAGGAAGAGTGCTCCCCCGTTCCACATTGGCGATTTGAGGACACGCTTCCTCATCACCAGACCACTTCCGATCCGAAGCCTCGAAGGAAGAGTCGGAGGTCTGGGGGCGCTTGGAAGCAACCTTGTTGGAGGTGTGCTTGGTGCGAGGAGGCATTCCTTGAAGAAAAATAGGAAAACAAGGCATAAGAGAATGACCTCAAGTGAATAAGAATTGGAATGGTTGAAAAATTCATGCGAGAGGGAGCATTGAGACTCGGGTTGGTATTTTCAGAAATTTTCGAAATTAGTTTTGGATATTTCTGAAAATGCCAAACCGAACCCTAAACCCTAGATCTCGGACGAATCAAACCATGGAAAATCTATGGAATTGAATCTAGATCACCTAGGGCACTAGAGTAACATTTGAACACCTAGGGCACTAGAGTAACATCTCCATCGAATGGAATCAACGGATTAAACATGAGGAGTCAAGGATTTGATTTGGGAATGCTTACCGCAAGAACGAAGAACTTCCGGAGAAAAAGTTGAGGAAGCATTCCCCCAAGAGGCCAAGAGTGCTCCCACGGGATGGGATGTGGAGGAGAGCACTAAAAACACACAGAGGGAGGTGTGGTCACTGGAGAGGATTTAGGAGGTAGAACCCGTGGGGAAGAAGAAGAGAGAAGAGAGGAAAAAGTCATCAATGAGTTGGGGGGTATACAAAGATCAAGGCATTTTTGGAAATTTTCGAAAGGTTTCAGAAATTTCTGAGATGTTTAAAATTCCAGGCGGCCGGCAGAAGGCAAATATGGGAATTTTGCCTGTTCGAAAGTTTCCAAAGATTTTCAGAAAAATCTAAAGAGAAGAAATTGCCAGAAATTGCTGATTGCAAGAAACCTGATATTTTTAACCGTTCGGAATCTTCCAAAAATTTTCGAAAATTTCTGAACAATGCAAAATGCTAGCTTTTGCAAGTAACCAAAAGGAGAGTTTGCACAAGGATTTTTGACAGGATTTCTCAAAGTGAATTTTGAAAGAACTTACAAGAAATGTTGGTCGAGCATTTGAACCCTATTTGAGCTTGTGATTAGCCATCAAACAATGACACAAAACAATAACCACAAATCAAATGGGTTGATCCGAGGATCAAAGTAGAGTAAATTACTATGAGACTAGATAATTTACCCACGAAAGAGGGAATGTATGAATCTATCTCAAATTGTGCTAGGACCAAAATTCATTAAAAAATGGGATACCCATACACATAGATTCATTTTATCCACAAAATAGTGAGTAGTGTTCATCCATTAATTGAATGCCCATTTTGCCACAAAGTGATATGCAACCTATACTAGAAAACAAAATGCATGCAATAGATCAAGCCATATTCCAAAAATCTAAGATATATAGCTTACTTCTCAACTCACAAAACCTACTTTTATCTAAAGGCTTGGTAAAGATGTCCGTCAATTGTTTGTTGGTTCTCACTTGTTGGATATCTATGTCACCTATTATGGAATGATCTCTCAAGAAATGATGGCGAATATCAATATGCTTGGTTCGGGAGCATTGGACGGGATTGTTGGCTATTTTGATGACACTCTCATTATCACATAGGAGTGGAATTTTGCTCACATTTAGGCCATAGTCTCTCAAAATTTGTTTCATCCAACTCTCCCCGAGACGTACTCTGCTTCAGTGGTGGATAAGGCAACGGAATTTTGCTTCTAGGAAACCTACCTAAGAATTGGCAAGTACCCAATGTGATCTTTTTATCCACTTTGCGTCTGGCATAATTCGCATCTGCATAGCCAATGAGATAAAACATTGCTCCCTTAGGATACCAAAAGCCAAGATTTGGAGTGTGCACTAAGTATCTAAGTATTCTTTTCACGGCCACAAGGTGACACTTCTTTGAAACGGCTTAAAATCTTGTACACACTAAGCATAATATCAAGCCTAAATGCACAAAGATAAAGCAATGAGCCAATGATGAAATGGTATACCTTTTGGTCGACGTCTTTACCTTGCTCGTTGAGGTCTAGGTGCCCATTTGATGGTATAGGTATGCGGATTGGCTTTGCATTTTTCATCTCAAATTTCTTGAGCATGTCATTCAAATACTTTGTTTGGCAAATGAAAGTTTCTTCCTTGAGTTGCTTGATTTGAAAACCGAGGAAGAACTTCAATTCACCCATCATGGACATCTCAAAGTGCTTGGTCATCATCCTACTGAACTCTTCACTAATAGACTTGTTAGTAGAACCAAAAATAATGTTGTCGACATATATTTAGTACACAAAGATATCACGATCATGTCTTTTAGTAGAAAGAGTAGGATCGGTCTTGCCAATCTCAAAGCCGTTTTTAACAAGAAAATCATGAATGCATTCATACCATGCTATTGAAGCTTGCTTAAGCCCATAGAGCGTCTTGTGAAGCTTATAAACGTGATTAGGATACTTTGGATCTTTAAAGCCCGACAGTTGCTCTATGTACACTAACTCATTGATTGGACCGTTGAGGAATGCACTCTTCACATCCATTAGGTAGAATTTGAAATCAAGGTTAGTAGCATAGGCTAATAAAATGCGAATTGACTCAAGCCTAGCTACCGGCTCTAATAACTCACTAAAATCCAAACCTTCAATTTGGATGAACTCTTGAGCCACTAACCTTGCCTTGTTTCTTACCACCACGTTGTTTTCATCTTGCTTGTTTTGAAAGATCCGTTTGGTTCCTATCACGTTTTGCCTTGGTCTATCCACCAATGACCACACTTGGTTTCGAGTGAAATTGTTCAACGCTTCTTGCATGGCCATCACCAAATCTGGATCATTGAGTGCTTCTTCTATCCTTAGTGATTCAAGAGAATACACAAAAGAGTAATATTCACAAAAATTTGTAACTCGAGATCTAGTGGATGCTCCCTTGTTGATATCACCTAGGATGTTGCCGGTGGGGTGATCTCGTTGGATGATTTATTGTATCCTTCTGTATGTAAGGTTGATTGGTGAAGATGGCATGTGCATGTCTCATTTATCATGATCCAAGCTTGAGGGTGAGAGATCGTTGCTTTGGGTTGATGTAGATGGCTCCGCTTCTGTTGATGAAGAGGATCTATGTTATTGCTCTCTAGGACGAACATATCCTATAGCCAACCTCTTGATAGCTTCGCTAGGATCCTCCTTTTCACCTAACACGTGTGAGTCAATTTGCTCTACTTGAGAGCCGTTAGTCTCGTCAAATGTCACATCATGCACGATCTCAACAATATCGAAGGTTTTGTTGAAAACACGATATTCGCACTCATTGGACCCATACCCAAGCAAGAATACCTCATCAACTTTAGGAGCAAATTTCGAGGATCTTGCCTTCATGTTAAGAATGTAGCATCTACTACCGAAAACATGAAAGTAGGAGACATTTGGTTTGTTACCAGTAAGAAGCTCATAGGGAGTCTTCTTAAAAAGGCGATGAAGGCAGAGACGGTTGATGGCGTGGCATGTGGTGTTGATGGCTTCGACCCAAAAACGGTTCGAAGTCTTGTACTCGTCCAACATAGTCCTTGCCATCTCAATGAGAGTCCTATTGTTCCTCTCGGCTACTCTATTTTGTTGAGGTGAATATGAAGCCGAGAATTCATGCTTGATTCCTTCTTCATCAAGGAAGCTCTCCATGCATGTGTTCTTGAATTCTTTGCCGTTGTCACTTCGGATGTTCTTAATCGTGAGCTCAAACTCGTTTTGGGCTCTTCTTGCAAACCTTCTTGACTAGTGCTTGTGTTTCACTCTTGTCATGCAAAAAGAATACCCATGTGAAGCGTGAAGAGTCATCAACAATCACAAGACCATAATTGTTAGTCCAAAGAGGTCCATGTGAAGAAGCTCAAATGGTCTTGTGGCGGTCATCACGTTCTTGATCGGATGATGTGCTCCAACTTGTTTCCCAGCTTGACAAGCACTACACACCCCATCCTTCTCAAATTGCACATTGGTTTGTCCAAGGATGTGATCGCCTTTTAGAAGCTGGTGAAGATTTCTTATACCAACATGGGCTAGCCTCTGATGCCAAAGTCACCCTGTGTTGGACTTAGCCACTAAGCATGTCTCAAGTTTGGATTTATCCGAGGTGGTAATCCATCAAGCATTTCATTTTGAGGTGCACATAGGACTACTCTATTTTTACACATCGTCAACCTTCACTGGAACAATTAAAACATAGCATACTAGTGATACTTGTCGTTATTCTCTTCCTTTCAAATCCCAGGCCTCAAATCTTGTATCTTTGTTCACTCCACATTGATTTCTCTACAATTTTGCATATAAGAGAAGCAAGGGCATCAAATCAAATAGTTTCTCGTGCTCCTTTTATATCAAGAGTAGAATTCTTAACCCCAAAAAATATCCCCCACCGTGCATTGCATATAAGAGAAGCAAGGGCATCAAATCAAATAGTTTCTCGTGCTCCTCTTATATCAAGAATAGAATTCTTAACCCAAAAAACAAAATCCCCCACTGTGCAACTTTTGTGCTCCTTTTCCCCCACTGTATAATAGATTGACTCAACGCAATAATAGATTGACTACCATAGCAGAGTACATATTGGTCGGACCCTTCCCTTATCTCCTCAACCAACTTATAGAAACAACATTGGGAGAGATTTAGGGAGGATCGATACATGTGATAATAATAGAAAGCATATAAGTCTAACACCCCCGCAATCTTAACGTCGGTTGACCGGACGTTGAGACTAGATCGGAACTCCAAAAAGACTATGCTAGGAAGACCCTTAGTGAAGATGTCAGCATACTACGACGTTGTAGGTACATGCAACACACGAACAGCTCTAGCAGCGATGAACAAAATGAAGAGCGATCTCAACATGATTCGTGGAGAGGTAGACAGTGCTAACATTATTGTAGTAGACCAACATAGCACGTGTGGGAAGTGAGTGCAACTCATGGAGTAACTGTATTAGCCAACATGTTTCTGCCATGGCATTTGCCACGGCCCCGTACTCCACTTCGGCGCTTGAACGGGAAACGGTCTTCTAATGCTTGGAGGACCAAGAGACGAGCTTGTCACCAAGAAACACGACATAGCCAGATGTTGACTTCCTCGTGTCGGGACAACATGCCCAATCAACATCAGAATAAGCAATGAGGTCAAAATTGTGAGAGCGGCAAAGATAAGGTCCATGATCAAGTGTGCCACGAACATAGAGAAGAATCCATTTGAGAGCTGCCAGATGAGGCTCTCATGGGTCATGCATGTGAAGATAGACTTGCTGAACAGCATAAGAGATATCTGGCCTGCTGAGGGTGAGATACTGCAGAGCTTGGCAGAGGTGTCAACTGGTGTAGCGCAGGGCTTGCAATCTGACATGCCGGCACGATCAAGAACCTCAAGACAGTACTGGCGCTGACTAAGAAGAAGCCCAACAGAGTGATGAGTGACACTGATGCCCAAGAAGTGATGAAGGGTGCCAAGATCCTTCATGAAAAACTCTGACTGCAAAGAGGTGATAGTCCAGTGAACCAGGGCAACAAAAGATGCTGTCAAAACAATGTCATTCACATACAGGAGCAAATAGACCATACTGGCACCTCAATGATAGATAAATAAGGAGGTGTCAGATTTGGCATCTACGAAACCAAGGGAGAGCAGAAAACTGACAAACTAACTGTACTATACACTGGGTGCCTATTTCAAGCCATAGAGAGACTTGTTGAGGCGACATACCATGTTGGGCTTAGTTGGATCCACAAAACCTGCTGGCTAGGTGCAGTAGACAGTCTTCTAAAGCATCCCATGAAGGAAAGCATTATTCACATCTAGCTTATGAATATGCCGATCGCGGGACACGGCGAGACTGAAGATTTTGCGAATAGTGGCTGGTTTGGAAACCTGGCTAGAGGTCTCGTCGAAGTCAATGTCAGGGCATTGTGTGAAACCTCAAATAATCCAACGAGCCTTATATCTGTCAAGACTGCCATCAGATAGGAACTTGTGACGAAAGATCTATTTACCAATGACAATGTTGGCGCGGTGTGGCCAAGGAACCAGCTCCCAGGTGTCGTTGACTTGAAGAACGGTGAACTCATCCTCCATGGTTGCCCGTCAATGAGGATCGATGAGGGCAGCCCGATACGTCCCGGGGACGGGGGAGAGGGCAGCTGCATGAAGGTTGAGACGGCTTGAGGGCTGCCGAATGCCTGCCTTGGAACGGGTTTGCATGGTGTGGTCGTTGACGACGGAGAGACACCGAGCTATGAAAGGGGGTGAGGCACACTGGCATGCGTGCACTACGTGCATGTGTCGGGATTGGTGCGCCACGCGTGGCGCAATCATGGGGAAGGGAAGGGGTGTTGTCTGTGCTGGAGGTGATGGTGGGTTGAGTGTCGTGCATCCCATCAGAGGGGACGAGGCTGGCCGGCCCAACAAGAGATGCAAACCCAGCGAGGGACGGCGGCCCAGCAGGGAAATCAGCCAACCACGATGGGGAGGTAGTCAGCCCATTAGCAGGCCCGGAGGGTGGGTAAGTGGAAGCCCCTGCTCTCGAGCTGTCGATGCGCACTACAGGTCCAGCAAGCCATCGACATCCAATTGGCAATGGTGGTGCTGCACTGAAATCCTCCAAGAAAGCCTAGTCAGTCCCAACTGTATCATGTGTCATTTTAGCAAATGGAAATGAGTGTTCATCAAACACCACATGGCGAGATATAATGACTCGATTAGAGGACAAGTCAAGACATCGGTACCCTTTGTGGTGAGTGGGATAGCCTATGAAGACACACATAGTAGATCGTGGGGAGAGCTTATGAGGGCTTATGGCAGAGATTTGGGTAGCAATGACAATCAAAGATACGAAGGTGTGTGTAGGATGGGTGTGCGCTGAAGAGGGCAAAGAAGGGAGTGTGGTGTTGTAGGGTTTTTGGTGGAGTGTCGGTTTATAAGATGGGTGGCGGTGTGGAGGGCCTCAATCCAAAAGGGAGCGGGAAGGCTGGCTTGGAATAGCAAGGAGCGAACTATGTTGTTGAGAGAACGTAACAAGTGCTCGGCCTTTCCGTTTTATGGGGAGGTGTATTGGCAAGACATCCATAAAGCAACACCATTGGTGAGAAAGAAGGAGCAGGCGCTAGAGTTGTCAAACTCGTGACTGTTGTCACATTGAACACTCTGGATGGTTTGAGAGAACTGGGTTTTGACAAAGGCAAAAAATTGTGATAAAGTGGAAAAGGTGTCGAATTTAAAACGGAGAGGAAAGGTCCATACATAATGAGAGCAATCATCAAGTAGAACAAGATAGTATTTAAAACCCGAGACACTAGGAAATGGAGATCTCTACAAATCACAATGAATTAAATCGAAATTGGCCTTGGCCTTAGTAAAAGAATTGGTAAAAGGTAGGCGGGTGTGGCGGCCGAGTTGGCAAGCATGGCAAATGATGGAGACTCCTTTTGGCGGTGGGATGACGGATGGCTGAGCCAAGCGGGTGAGGGCTTCCTGTCCGAGGTGTCCAACGCGGCAATGCCAAAGATAGGGGGAAGACTCCATGGTGAGGTAAGCCCGAGCAGAGGTAGCCGAAGTGAGGGCATCAGTAGGAAAGAGGTAGAGATCTCCAGAGCTATTGTGATTGGCGATCTCGACATGGTGTTGTAATCTTTCACAGAAAGGCCAAAGGGGTCAAGGCAAATAGAAACCCAATTGTCATAAGCAAAACAGCGAGTAGATATAAGGTTCTTAATTATGTGAGGTGAAATGAGAATATTTTTAAGAACGAATGAGTAGTTAGGGAAGTATGTATAGGCACAACCGGTGGAGGTGACTGGGAGTGTGGAACCATTACTGACAACAATATGAGAAGGTGTGGATGGACTAGGTTTGTAGGAGAGGGAAATAATACCGATGTCGGAGGCCATGTGGGATGATGCACCTGAATCCATGTACCAATCGCTGAGGCCGGTTGTTGTAGGGTGGTGGTGGAGAAGGTGCCAGCGAAAGCCTATGGGTCTCATTGAGACGGGCTAGCCCACTGGTGTGGTGTCGACGCTGCAACTGGGTTGGGCGGTGTCATGGACGGAGCACCACACACGGACGTACCTGGCGAAGTCGGTGTAGCGGGCTGAGGAAGATAGCCGGCCCGCGGTGGGAAACCAGCCTGCACAGCAGGGAAGCCGCCCTGGACAGCAAGGAAGCCGGGCGGGGCAGTGTGGGCTGCGCCAGCGAAGGGGGCCATTGTCTATGGCGCGTGGCCCAGGATCCCGGGAGCTTGGTCGGGCCACATTTGGATCGTGCCGACCAACGGGTTGAAAGGAGCGGGCCAACCCTGTGGAGGCCGGATCACTGTTCTAGGGGCTTGGGGGTAGGTGCATGACAGCCAGCGCTTGCGCCAACACCAGCATTGATGCCATTCCCGTGACGACGACGGTTGCGGTTGTTGCCTGAGGAGTTGGAGGTGTTGCCGCCTTGTGTCGAGCCATGCCCACCAATGCCGGCAGAATTGCCGGTTGAGGCAACGAAGGCAGAGGCAAAGCTGGAAGTGCGATAACCCTTCATGATTTCCTCGAGCTGCAGCTAGGACCATGCGTCAGCGAAGGTCGGGAAGGGACGCTGTAGTGGTATAATGGTTTTCAGATTGTCATATTTTTCATTCAAACCTTCGAGCATGTTGAAGACGAAAGAGCGCTTAGTGACGGGGTCACCAAGATTGGCGTGTGTGTCGGCCATGCTCTTGAGACGGCAACAGTAGTCGGTGATTGAGAGGTCCCCTTGGACGAACCCACAAAATTCAGCAAAGAGGTTGATGGCGCGACGTTCCTGGTTGCTGAGGAATTGGTGTTCCAAATTGCGCCAGATGATTTGGGCGGGGCATCAGCGGTCATGACCTCCTGAAGAACATTGCCAGAGATGGTGCCATAGAGTCAGGTAAGGACGACATAATCCATTTGGTGCCACTCCACTTGATCAAGGCGAGGTACGTCGGAGAGGATGTGGTCGGTGAGGACGTATTTTCCAAGGACAATGAGGAACAGGCCGCATCACTTGTTGTAGTTGGAGGCGGCGAGGTCCAGCGTGATGGGGATGAGGGCCTTGACGTTGAGCACAAAGACCGCTTGGGCGTGGAGGGCGGCGACAACATCGGTGTCGAGGACAGGCGCGTTGTGCGCGCTGGGCACGACATGCGTGCGCACGATGGCGTTGGTGTCGTCATAGCCCGAAAGAGCCGGAGATCCATGTGGGTTGGCTGGTGGGGAAGGTGGTGAGATGGGCACAACGGCAAAGGCGCGCTAATAGGGTCGCCATCGCAGGGGTGACGGTGATCGGCAACGGTGGTGATAGGGCAATCGGAAGCGAGGCCGTTAGCACAAGCGTGGTGGAGGTGTCAGAAGTCGACGCGGAGAGGTCCGGAGAGGGCGCCACGATCGCTGATAGGAGAGGAGAGATAGCTGCGCGAGCCGCTTTGGAAGCGTGGGCTGCGACGCCATCAACGATGGCCTTCGACGTGGACAGATCCACATCGAGGCCTAGGAGGGCATGAAGGAGTCCCGGACAGCGTCAACAATGGCTGTGATGGTCTGCTCGAGCGCATCATCGGGGGTAGGGTTGGGAGGAGCCATGGCACGGGCGACGGGAGTAGGCGGCGCCAATGGTTTTTAGGGTTTAGGTGGCAGAAGCGAGAAAGAAATCTGATACCATGTAGAATAGATTGACTCAACGCAATAACAGATTGATTACCAGAGCGGAGTACATATAGGCCATACCCTTCCCTTATCTCGTAAACAACTTATAGAAACAGAATTAGGAGAGATTTAGGGAGGATCGGTACATGCGATAGTAACAAAAAACATATAGTCTAACACCCAGTGTGCCATCGCCTCCACTTCTCCCCTTGGATCCGACAGGTTCCTCGCTTCCCCCACCGTGCCATCGCCTCTCCTACTCCCCTCCTCGATTCTCCACCGTGCATAGCTCAGGCATAGATTTGGTGGCCCAGGCCCGGAGGCATCAGATCCGGTTGCCTCGAGCTTGCACTGATCAAATCCAGGGAAGGGAGGGAGATTGGGTCGTGCCATCACTGGAAGGAGGAAGGTAGAGGTGGAATCTGGCCGAGCAGGTGGAGATGGAGGTGGTGCGACAATGGAGGTCGAGGAGGTGGAAGCAATGTGAGGGGAGGCGACGCAAGAAGAGACAGTGGTGGGGAGAAGAGAGAAGAGGATGAAATGCGAGGCCACGACGGCCAGGGAGAGAGGAAAATGAGCGATTAGGGTTCGGTGATAATACGGGGAAATTTTCCCTTCATGCTGCCACATGCTGGATGCCTCTCACTCCCACCCACACACGCTTTGTGAAAATTTTTGAGTGGGCCCACAACTATTGCCGACCAAGCTGGTGTCGTAAACTTTTTGCTGACCGACCGTAAGCCACCAAAGTTTATTATTACCAACCGATTGATCATCGGTAAAAATCTACATAATTACCGACCAACACTTGGTCCATAAAATTAGAATTACCAACCGTTCATTAGTTGAAAAGTTATACCGATCTGTCAGTATAGATGGATCTTTCCTGTCCGAAGTTGGATGGGAATGTTTGGACATGGTGTATAAATAGCTAGTTTTTGGGGTTTTTCTGGCGCACGTGGCAAGCATTTTTTTTAGAAACACAGTATAGACTCAAAGGGCTCACAACACATATGCACTTACCCATACGAACGCACACACCCGCACCCTACACACACCCGAAAGACTGGGCCGACATATCTTGAGTTTGACGAAGTCATCACAGGCGCCTCATTATTGACGGGTACGTCGCCTACCACTAAAAAAATAATTAGCCTTAAATACAATCACCTATGTTAAGTGTAAGACTTGAACCCGAGTAAGCTAGTTCTACCATAAGGATTCTAACCAATTTAGTTATGCTAACTTCGCGTGATATGCATTTCCTTTTTGGTTGTTCCCATACATGCATCTGCTACCGCTATATTTCTCTTTCTATTTTTTTCCATGGATGGGATAAATAGAAGGATAATGATGGGTGCTTTTAACTATGAAATTTAGCACACATACATAATAGTTTTGTATATATAAACTTTATACATGCTTCCTATATGGAAACTTGGTACATATATGTACATAGTAACACGAAAGGTCTTTGAATTTTTACGATATATTATTAAGAGAGGACGTTGAAATCTATGAAAGAATATTTCAGACACTTAATAACTTAATAATGGAAGGGACATCGAATAATTTGAAACAACATGCAGTAAATAACAAATCACCATATTCTCAAGAAAAAACATACTCTCGGGATTCAACATATCATAGGGAACGCTACACATCGGACGTCTGATATTTTGTAAAATATCATATGGTGTTTCACCGCATGTAAAAAAATGTTTCACATGTTTCATCGCTCGATGAATAATGTTTCAGTAAAAATTGTTTCGGATGTTTCATACTCAATGAAAAATGCTTCACCGCTTGGTAAAAAATATTTCAATCAGATGAAATAATGAAAAACACTACTCGCAACATCAAGAATAAACTCTGCAACATCGAAGAAACCACATTGTATATCATGTGCAACATCCGATAAAACAAGAGTAAAACACTCAAATAAAATAGAGTGCAACAAACATATTAGACTGCAACAACCCTATCATCCGTCTTTTTCCTCCACTTAAAGTGACTAGATCCATCTTGTTCCTCTTCTTCGATGGCTGGATCCATCTTCTTCCTCTACTCCGGTGACTAGACCCATAAAAAAGCACTCCATTTCTTCACAACCCGTGCTTCCATCCTCTCTGCAACGCCCTGCCGCCACCGCCGTGGCCGCCAGCAACGATGGCTCCGCCATCTCTTCTCGGTGCCGCTGCCATGGTCGTTGGTGGCTAGGTCCGGTGCCTCCTTCCTCTCCGTGTCGCCCTGCCACCGCCGCCGGCGACGATGGTGGAGGCTCCGCCATCTCTTCTCGTCACTGCTGCCATGGTTGCCGGCGTTTCCCCAAAAAAAGGTGAGAGGAGGATGAGAGGATAAGAATTAGGAATGGGGATGGGTTGAATACTTAAATTGATAAGTGAGTCCTACCTTGAGTGCTGTCTGACGTTTCGTCTCCTCTCAAATGTTCAGGTACAAGCATTTTCCACATATCACAGCTATGATCAAATAGAAGGCGCGCAACTCCCTAGCAAACCCGTGATGCTGCAGTATGGTCTCATCAAAGCTGAGCCCAACCTGTGGCACGCCAACCTCCCTGAACCACATCTCTGTGAGGTTGTAGTAGGTGTGGAGCACTGAACACGATCCTCCTGGAGGACCTGGACGATACCTTGTCATGAAACCGCGGAATGCGTCATAGAGCATGGTGTATGCTTCTGGAGGGAGGTAGCTGACGGTCGTGTCGGCGTCCAAGGCCGTCCCAACTCCGGTGAACACGGCCTCCGATATGTCCTGATTTGGTTTCTTAGAATCATGACATAGTCACAAAGTTTCAGGTCGATTGGATTGAGGAACGAGACGAACATAATCGCTGCTTGCGAGGTTTTTATAAGGTGAGGACGAAAATGTCCCCGATTATTTCCCAGGACGGGAACGACATTTCCAAGTCGAGGAACGCTGTCGTGGACCCCCGTTTCCTGTGACTAACCATCACGCACGAGAAAGACGGTTGAAATACGACGAATAGGCATGAATTGCCGCGTAGATTGGTTCATGACGTGAACCATGCATCATCCTCAGGGAGGGGGTATGAGCAGAGGCCACTGTGAGCTCCAGTTCCAGACGACGCCTGACCAGGTATCATCTGAACAGAATTGACGTATGCGAAAAATGATTGTTCTCATCTGAACAGGGGAAAATAGTGTACATAATTTCACAGAATCAAACAGACTGATGGTTTTTGACAAGAGATTAGTACGTACATGGAGGTAGTTTGGAGCAGCCCTGTGAACGAGGCCAGGCAGAATAACGGCTGCTGGAAGTACGAATGCAAAACTGTGTTGTGCTTTCATTAACAAGAGAATAACCATGAACAAGGAATAGGAGCAATACGCAGGTACAGAGCTTTAGGCTATGTGTCATTTTCTGTGATTGAATCTGTGGATCCTAGAACAAAAGGGTATGCAAAAATGTATACCGGGCTACCGGCTTTATATAGTTTCCTGAACGTGATTTCCAAATATGGTTGACAAAAACAACTGCCATCTTGTCCTCTGGCTTCATGTTTTTGTTTCTGGAGGATTTGTTTTAATTCATTTGTCTATTGCTTTTTGGTTTTGTTAGAATTGTGTAAATGCTACAGGTACTCAGAAGTCAGAACAGTTTACAGGGTTCCGTACCCAAATACACATCAAATTCGCATCCAGCGACTGGTCGGCCGTAGGAACTCTGACAGTAACTGCTGATATCTGTAGGGGCTGAGGCACATATTCTCTCCATCAATTGACGGATAAGGATACAAAATATCTGAAACAAAACATATATGCACATTAGCATTAGGAATTTGATCTTGCACGAGACAGTGCTCGAGCAATTCCTCGTTATAATTACCAAGATGGAATGAGACGCACATGGGAGTAGTTTTACTACATCATGTACGATCCAAACCGTATAAAAATCTTGCTGTCAATTGTGTCGGTTCCACTTGTATATTGTAGTGTTGTTCCAGTGCATTTCTACTATAGGATCAACCAACTATAATTATGTAGAATCAAGGTGTGGAGATTATGGGTACCATATACCCACACGACTGGTTTATCCGATTGAATATAGGGAATATATTATGTATATGAAATATGTAATGAACTATGACTTGAATATTATGTTTTCTTGTGTATTAAGAAACGATCCAAAGATCTGGTTCGGTAATATTGTGTAATAGATTAGGAAACTGATGTCGTATCTGGCTAGGTTTTTTTTAAGTAACCTTGCCTCCAATCTATATGAGGTGGGCAGGGAGCCCTCTAGGGGCATAACCAGAGTTAACCACAACTCGATCATCAAATCAATATACACCCGACGGATACAATCCCTAAACAGTAGTAGCATATTACCTCTCATCGAGAGGGTCTGAACCTGTCTAAAATCCTTGTCTTCCGTATTCATCCACTTTTAGGTCTTGTGCGCTACCTCTTTTTATTATTGCCGATTTTCAGATTCGACAGTTGGCGCGCCAAGTAGGGGTGACGCCAAGTTTATCTTCGACGAGTGCGATCGAACCAATCTATGACATCGCCGGATTCGTTTTTACCCCAAGTCTCTATCTTGGATTCAGTCTAGCCGGGAAGATCAATCTTGATGAATTCGACGATTTAATCTCTGACATCATCGGGTTTTTTCCTTTCCAACTTATCATTGTTTATTAGATTGATTTCTAATCTCAGATTAATTTCTTGATGTTTTTTGTTGTTGTTCACATATAATTACGCGGTACTACTAAGGCGATTGATGCCAGTCATGGACTCATGGCATCGCTACGCAGTCAATCGATCATGAGCCTACTCCACTACCGCTGTTGCTGATGGCGACATCGTCTTCACCGTCGGTCACCTTCGTCGTCGCCGACTGGTTTCTTCGCCTCCATAGTTGGTGTACTCCGTCGCCGTTGCTGATGGCGATATCATCTTTACCGTCGGTCACCTTTGTCATTGCCGACTGATTTCTTCGTGTCTACGGTTGGTGTACTCTGCCACTGTTGCTGATAGTGACATCGTCTTCACCGTCGGTTGCCTTTATTACTGCCGACTGGTCTCTTCGCCTCCACGGATGGTGTACTTCACCGCCGACGGGTTTTTCGCCTTCATGGTTGGTGTACTCCGTCACCATTGCCGGTTTCTTCGCCTCCACGGTTGGTGGATTCTGCCGCCGTTGCTAATGGTGACATCGTCTTCACCGTCGGTCACCTCCGTCATCGTTGACTGGTTTCTTCGCCTCCACGGTTGGTGTACTCTGCCGCTGTTGCTGATGGCGACATCGTCTTCACCGTCGGTCACCTCCGTCATTGCCGACTGGTTTTTTTTACCTCCACGGTTGGTGGATTTCACCGCTACTGCTGATGGCGATATCGTCTTCACCGTCGGTCGCCTCCATCATCACCAACTGGTTTCTTTGCCTCTATGGTTAGTGTACTCCGCCGTCGTTGTTGATGGCAACATCGTCTTCACCGTCGGCCGCCTTCATCACTGCCGACTGGTTTCTTCGCCTCCACGGTTGGTGGATTTCACCGCCGTTGTTGATGGCGACATTGACTTCACCGTCGGCCGCCTCCATCACTGTCGACTGGTGTTCTCACTTTCATGGCTACGCGTCTTCGCCACGTTGTTGGGAAACTTCACCTCCACCATCGGTCGTCTCAGCTACTTTCTCGGTTGATGTCTTCGTTGCCATTGATAGATGACCTTGTCTCTACATCGGCCACCTCTGTCGTCACTGATGGAAATACCAACAAGCTAAGTCATTATTAATTTCTTTATATGATATTTCTTTTCTCTGCCTCACTACATCAATTGGTTCTCTGTTGAGTAGTGAGTCGAGGGCTACAAATGTTATATCATATTTTTGCAATAATTTTTACAATATTTATCTTGATTGCTTGCGAATAAATCCGAGTAAAAAAAGTGTCAAGTAGTGAAGCTCTATTTTTAGATGCTTTCTATTTGGTGTGTTTGCAGATGGTTGCCATGAGCCGATTCCTAGCACCCGATGGCTTGTTGGTTAGAGTATATAATGCAAGGTGCTAAGTACTACTTGAAAAAAATTAAAAGCATAAAGATAAAATACTTTATTTTTTACTCTAAACAATTGCAATAGTGCCCTAGTAGCACAAATTCTTATTCTTGAAGCTTTGTTCCATGAAAGACAAACTCATGTCACTGATATGCATTTTTGGGAAGTGCCATGAGTCGACTCATGATGCTTAAGGGCTATGACTAGTCGGGCAGAGTGTTTAAACGTAAGGAGTCAACTACTCAGGGAAATTGTTGATGGTGACATCGTCTTCACCGTCGGCTTGCTTTCGTTGCTACTGACTGGTGTCCTCGCCTTCATGGCTGGCCTATTATGCCGCTGCTGATGGGCGTCTTCATCTTCACCGCCGGCTTGCCTTCGTCGCCGCCGACTGGTGTTCTCGCTTTCATGGCTGGCCTATTATGCCGTCGCTGATGGACGTCTTCGTCTTCACCGCCGGCTTGCCTCCATCGCTGTCGACTGGTGTTCTTGCCTTCACGGCTGGCCTATTATGCCGCCGCTAAGGGGCGACTTCGTCTTTACTGCCGGCTTGCCTCTGTCGTCGCCGACTGGTGTCCTCGCCTTCATGACTGGCCTATTATGCCGCCGCTGACAGGCGTCATCGTCTTCACCGCCAGCTTGCCTCCATCGTTGCTGACTGGTGTCCTCGCCTTCACGGCTGGCCTATTATGCTGCCGCTGATGGGCGTCATCGTCTTTACCGCCGGCTTGCCTTTGTCGCCGTCTACTGGTGTCCTCGCCTTCATGGCTGGCCTACGTCGCCGTCGCTGATAGGCGTCTTCATCTTTACCATCCGGCTGCCTCCACCGCCACCGACTAGTACCTTTGCCTTCACGTTTGGCCTATACTGTCGCCGCTGATGGTGTCTTCGTCTTCACTGATGGCTTGCGACGTTGTCACTACTGATGGGCGTCATCGTCTTCACCACCAGCTGCCTTGTCTATTGTTGTTGACTGGTCTTCTCGCTTCTATGGCTACACGACTCCACCATTGTTATTGAGTAACTTCATCTTCACAGCCAGTCGCTTCTATTGTCGTTGATCGTTTTGCTAGCTTTGCTACTTCACTAACCTCAACATCTCCAAGAACTTTGACACCTCGTCATACGCCACCAGATACCACGCCATGCTAATCTACTACAACTAGTGGTACTCCAATCCTCAAGAGTTCTACTCGGACATCCACAACGCGTATCTTCACTCAAGCGATGGTTACTTAATGACAAGAAGCTACAGTTCTTGACTCTATGTTTACTTGTTTTCAAACTAAGCATAGAGTCGGGAGCTGCACAAACACAAGATTAAAATCTGACAGGCCACTAACTAGTCAACGAGTTCTATGACATCAACTTCAGAAATCATTAGCTTTGTCTTCGCTCCAAAGTAGGCTTTCTACTCAGCAACTTCAACATTCTTATCGACAAATTTTGGCTCCCAGTTGATGCTACAGTCTATTTCAAGTTTCTCAAATGTCAAGTTCAACTCGGATATGGCTTCAAGCCTCCCAAGTTCAGGCCTAGGGAGTTTGGAGTCATTAACCAATCAACTTAGATTTGATGAGTTGGTCAACAGTATCAACATCTACTTTTCTTCACATGAAGTATCTCCAATAGCTACAACACCAACTTCTACTATCATCATTACAAATCAAGAGGCATTGCATCAATTTTCGCCACGAGCCTACTAACGTCAAGACAACTACTCAAGCTTGGACATCTCTTCAATAGCTTATTATCATTAACGTTATCACCGACACCTTCGTCATCGGTATTACCTTCATCTTTGGCCAACTACTCTCAATCAGCTTCTTCGCTTCAAGAGTCTAGGTTTCATCAATGCTAAAATCTAACTGGATCATCAACATCATCATCTTCATCGACATCCCGACATGCATCTTCGGCCTCACCTCTATACCGGTCTTGACATCATCGCCACCAACTGGTTACCTCACCTTCATGGTTGGCTTACTCCACCGTCGCTGTTGGGTGACATCGTCTTCACCATCAGTCGCCTTTATCACTGACGACTAGATTTTTCGCCGCTCTGGTTGGTGGATTCCACCGCCGTTGATGGGCGACATCATTTTCACTGCTGGCTGCCTTCGTTCTTGTTGGTTGGTATCTCCACCGTCACTTATGGGCATCTTCACCTTCACCATCGCCCAACATCAATTTTTGGTGTCGGCATGCATGAGGATCTATATGCCCACACCTTCTTCCCGGCTAGTTTCTCTGCTCTAGGAACTTGGACCTAGTTGGGGACGAGATTTTATTAAGTTGATGGCTTCATCAACAATTATTGGCTCACCAAAACCAAAAAGATAGGTCAATATCAATTTCTTTCATTATATAACGTTCTCTTTTTCCATTACCTCACTATGTAGTGAGTCGAGGGCTATATAAGTTATATATTATGCTTATTTACAAATTTGACTTGTGTTTTCATGCAGCTCCATGAAGATCACAATTTTGTTTTTAGCTTTTTCTAGATATGCATAGCAGGAATTCATGGCCATGAGCTTATTTCCTAGTCCAAGGTCTGGATCAGTTATTATTCCCCACAAGGGTCACAAGCTGAGTTCTTACGTCATTCAGGATTTAATTATCATATTTACTTCGGTACACCCCGTGAGGGACAACCATTCAGATCAGAAGCCACTCATATGAGATGCGCTTGGTCTACGTCACTCACGAGATTTGTCACTCGGGAGCATATTAATAGGCGTGCTATACACGTCATATTTTAAGGGTATCGGTGGGCATATTTTGGGCTTAATCCCAATATGTTTGCAACTCATATTCCCAGGGGTGGCCTGTCACATGTCTTTAGGGACTTAGCCATATTTGCTCTTGGCAATATACGTGTGCTCAAGTGCCCAATACCTTAAAATCCATTTATACAGCTGTTACACAACTTTTTAGGAGTTGGTACAATTGTTAACACCAAAATTTGGTAAAACCTGAAGTCATCATCGGCCTAGAATCAGTATCAGCTTCAGAGTCCTGGAATCAGCTAATGAGAATTATCACTCGCCAGCAGTCGGATTCTTGGTAGATTCAGTTAAGGAAATTATTCAATTAAAGGAAGCTTATCCATAAGAAGCGGAATTCAAGGAGGATGCGGCATGACAATTTATCTATTAATTAGGCAGAGTCAGTTGGTTTCCTTTTATTTTTAGGAAAGATTGTTTAGAGTCCGATCAGGACTTGTATCTTTTACTTTATCTTTAGAAAAGTTTGTGTCATGTCCAATAAGGACTAGTATCTACCCATAGGTATAAATATGTACACCCAGGGTCCATGTAATCTATCTCTCGATCAATACAACTACTCTCGACGCATCGCCACCCTCTTTTACGAGGTTTTACTTATCAACCTGCGGAACCTGGCACCTGACGCGGGGCTACATCGGCTTCGATCTCCGGCGAAGGGATAAGTCCAACATTCCGTCGGCCCTATGAATGTATCAGCTACATTGGTGTTGTTCAAGGCTGCATTGCTTCGATCTTTTGAATCGCTCTAGTTCGGTTGATATATTTGCCTACTTGATATTTCGATTCTATCTTTAATAGCATTGTATTTAGAGACGCATCGGTTTAGTTGGGACTGTCTTGGTTAGGTCTAATCTTCTGTCTTAGCCGATATTTCTCTACAATCACAATGATACTTTAGAAAAATTTGTTATATCCATCAGATTAGACAGATTTATCGGCTCATTAAGCATTAGATTATTATATACAATGTCGTGCTGCATCGATTGGGTTCGACCTACTAGATAGTTGTTGATAATCTAAATCTTGTTAAGCCTATAGGTTCATGCTAATGTTTCATCAGAGGGTTAACCGATCTTATCTGATGTGTTAAATTTCTCTTTGATGGTAATACTGTCTTGGTTAAATTTAATACATGACCACCCTGAAAATCAATCAAATACTCGATTGTTTAGACCTTATACTTCCTTTCATACTTAGTGCTACATCAATTGGGTTTGACCTACTAAGTCATGTTTGGAATTGTAAGAACTAACTTGCTCTTTGATTGCCAATAAGGGTTTCATCAGAGTTTCAGCCGATGAGTTATCTGGACGCTACATCGGCTTATAAGGATTACATATAAGTTGGTTTTAGCAGATGATAGCAAATGCTTCATTGATTATTTAATCATTTGGATTTAACGACATCGGACCTCCAGCCGATGTATGCTTTAACCATCGGATCAGCATTTATTCTATCATATCACTATTGGCCGATTGGTTTCTATTGGATTATATTATTATTTTTACATTATTATTAGTCGATTGTCTTTATATCATTATTTACTCAAGCATCAGAATCTACATAGCCGATGGCTCAAAATCCTATTGACATCGGCTGGTATTGACATCAGCTAGAATTACTATATCGGCTTGATGGTCGATCGACTCTACAATCTTCAATTTATATCTTCTCAGTTGCAGGATCAAACTGACTGCCACGCTTGCATCTTATTAATTTTAGGACCTGCACTGGAGCTAAGCAGAACTCCCAGGCCTTCGTGTGTTTCGACACGGTTCGTGTCAACGCAGATTTGGCACCATCGGTCGGACACAGATTTTTCGTCAACAACAATGAAATTTAAAAGGTGACAAACAGTGAAGCTTTATATATAGCTGGTCTTTTAACTTTTTTATATAAGTTAAGGCATTGTTTGGATTTCAAAAAACAATTGATTGGATACTATATCATTGCTTTTGGTCACATATATGCGGTGAGTTAGACCACATCAAGTTCAGTTGCCCTAACCGCAAGAAGGACAACAAGAAGGAGAAGAAGAGTCAAAAGTAGAGGCTAATTCGAGAATTCATAGAAGCTTTTGAGAGCGATAAATCGGAGTCTGAAGAAAAGAGCAGTGGCAAAGGTAAGAACGTTGTTGATTTAGCTTTTATTGCTCACAGTGTAGACTCTGTTGATGAATCTGATAATGAGGAAAAACTTAGTTATGATTAGTTAGAACGTACTATTTTTAAATTTGCTAAGAAATTTAAAATATGTTCTAATCTGCTTAATGAGAGTGATCACACTATTGAGATTCCAAAAGTTAAAATTGATAGATTGAAATCTATGGTTCCTAATGATGATGATTGCAAATCTTGTGAGGCTTTATTTTATGAAATTACTGCTTTGCGAGATGTCAATTTTGCTAATTGCTTGAGATTGAAATCTGAGGTTGAAAAATCTAAAAATCTTGAGTCTTCTTTTGCTCTTGGATTTGCTTTGCATGCTCATGTTGTTGATGAGTTGGCTTTGACAAATAATGTTTTGAAAAGATATAAAGTTGCTTTTTGTATAAGTTTTTTGTTCAATCTTTTGAGTGCAAAAAAGATTAAATAAAATAAGGATGTTTTAGTTTCTCAAAATTGCTCAACATGTTTTTTAGTGATATGAAATTGAAAGATGTTTTAGGGCGTGTTGAGTATGGAGACGTAAAATCTGATGAGGCGCTTTCTTGTTCTAAGTGTCGCAAGAATATAGGTGTTTTGCTTGATTGTGAAAATTGTGCAAATTAGACAAAATCGTTTCTTATTTGAAAAGTTCTTTTGGAAAGGTTTTCTTATGGTATAAAGAAACTTAACATGATTTTGGATCAATCAAAAATTAACACTTATAATCGTGGTATAGGTTTTGATACTATTGCTTATTTTACAAATCACCAACATATTGTTTTGAGCATAACTGAAAAAGGTAAAGTTTTGATAAAACCCGAACCAAAGAAAACGGTTTTTACTCTTTCTTCAACAATTCAAGAAACAAAATCTTTAATTGCAACACCATGTATTTTAAAACCATCTACTACAAAAACTTCTTGTCATGAGAAGTACATTTGTTCTTTTATGAAAAAGATGGACAATTGGTTGATTTTTTTTAGACTTGTGTATAAACAAAAATAGAAAGAGAAATTGCTTTTGCAAAACAAAGATAGCAAAAACCGGGTTTTGGTTCGAGGAGCTCGAACAGACCGACACTGACCAATCGGTCAGACTAGCCGGCGATCAGACCTCAGGTAACTCGGTGGTCAGACCGGCCAGGTCTGGTCAGACCGGCTAGACCGCAATGGTCAGATCAACCTGGGGGTAATTTTGTGCAGAGTTCAAACCGATCTTTTGTAAAGAGACAAGGTAAGTTTTCAGGTAAGAACGGTTCTGATTTTGTTCGTGCATTTGTACCTACTGGTTCTATTGGTCATGTGACTCAGTGTTGGATTCTAAAATTTCTTTTATCTAACCCCAACACAAAGGCCTCGACATCTTCTTGTTCATAGGTATTTTGGCGGCAATACTCCCCATGTGCATTCAACGTTGAGATGGCAATTGCTTTTCAAGGTAACGTCAATTTACTTTTGAATTGACATAATTTTGTTCTACTTCCTTGTTTATTAGCTTTTCGAATGCTAGTCTATGAGGTAGTAGTTTTGGTAATAATGGATATACGTCAGTACATGAGAACCTTGGTGATATTATTGGCAATTGGATGTCTTTTTCAAAATCTTTGATTTCTTCTTTTTTTCTTCAGGGAGAGTTGGAGGTTAATTTGAGGAGGAGTTAATGTTTTTACATGCATTCATGTTTATTTTTATGCATTGTTCTTAAATCTGAAAATAATAAAAATCAGAAAAAGAAAAGCTTTGTTTTATACCTTTAGTATATTCTTGTGCTTGCTAGCAAAATAATCGAGGTCTATTTGTTGTTATGTTAGCTTGTATGTATTTTAGTCTTTATATGAGTCTTAGCTATTGCTTTTAAGAAAGATGATGAATGAAACTAATTCTTTTACTTGAATTAAGAAAATATGTAATGTTAAAGCTAGTGCTTAGTTTGGATGATTAATGCTTATATATATGCTTATTGCATTGTTATTTCTCAAATTGCTCTTTGTTTGTTCTAAATGCCGCCCGTGCAAATTTTCTTGTATTTACTTTTAAGAGAGATAAAAATGAATACCAAATTCTTGGAAACAGTCTTGACGACAAGGACGTATTTATGGTGAGAAAAATAATTGATGCCGAATTCTTGAAAACAGTCTTGATGACAACGACATACTCGAAATAATTGAGAGATTTTATTATAAATGTTATTTGTTCAAAGTGAGTATAAAGCTCAAATAAATGTTGAAAGTTCTCTTGGTTATTATTTTTCTGAAGGAGTTATTTTGAGAATGAGTAACAATGCAATAGGTATATATGTAGGGTTTTTCTTTCAACCTATGTACTAGTAAATATGTTGCATTATAAATTGCTTGAATACATGAATCCTTTTATGGCTAATTGGAGCTTAATTGTAATATCTTTGATTTATGTTTATACTCTAATGTATGCTTGTTAAGTAGTTGATAAATTTATCTCCCTTGTCTTGCAAAATATGATCTTGAATTGCTTTTGGTATACTTCAATGCTCTCAAAATAAAAAAAATTAAGAAAGAAGAAGTGGTTACTACAAGTAGCAATCATGATATTATTGCATTTGTGCTTTATTGGTTATATTTTATCTTTTGAAATTTTGATGAAATCATTGTCAAAGGGGAGAGAAATATGCAAAATGCATGCTTCTTGAAACGAGAAGATTTGAATTGTTTCAGTTTTAAAACAGTCGATTTTGTGATTTGATTCTTTCTATTAAAAGGGGAGAGTTTTTTTTTACTTTTGTGATTTTTGAGCCATTTGTGCTTTTGATCCATTTTTGTTTTTCATTTTTCAAAAACACATATTTGTATTTTGAAGATGTCACCAATGTGTTCATCAAGGGAAAGATTGTAGAATCAAAGTGTTGATTTAATTTGTGTGATGAACAATTATCAAAGGTGAGTGTTTGTTGAAATACGATGCATAGTGTTTTCAAATGGTGAATAGTGCAGGTAGGCACTAGGTGGCCGGTCAGACCTTGCAGTAGGCACCGATTAGACTGGAGGTGTCTTGGCGGTCTGACCAGGTAGCCCAACGGTTAGACCGACAGACTCTGGGAGAGAATCGGTTTTGGGTTGTTTTCATGGAATTTCTAGATTGCTTCATGTTTATGACTTCTAGATGGTTACTATTCATAGGTGATGCTATTGTGTGCTGATGTGAGTCAAGTTAGTACGAACTTCTACTCGGATATGGTGTTTCTTTGTTATTCATGTGCAAGTGTTGCTTAAGGCCATGGGACTATATCCAGTGATGGATCGGGACTATGCTTGGGAGAAGTTGAGGTCTAGACGGATAAGGATATCATGTGGGATGCTCAGGCTAGAGAACAATACATGTGGAGGTGAAGGTTTCCATATGGCATCCACGTGGTGTTGTGTGCGTATGAAAAGATGAGTCAAATTTGGATTGGAGTCCAAGTTTGAAAAGATTGGAGTGTAGAGTTGTATGGAGATGTTGTTTTCCTGGTTTGGTAGGTTTGCTACGTGATTAGGAGTCGTAGTTATAGTTGGATTCGTTGCTAGGTGCAACCATGTTATGGGTATAAATAGAAGAGAGGTTGAGGCTAGAAGAGATCGACTTTTTGGGAGAGAAAATTAGGGTTCGCTTCGAGGTTTCAATTCTAGTTCGTGAGTTGAGAGAGGAGTGCTTTAGATGCACTTTGTAAACACATATTGACACAATAAAGTTGATCTACTTTTAAGAGTTTCGTCGATACGTGTTTTTCTGGATCCCAATAGTTTGACCGAAGTTCATTGTGCGGTCTAACCGGTGGGCAGTCCAACCGGTGGCAGGCGGGCGATTCAACCAGCAATAAGATGATGGTCTGACCGATAGCGAGCAGGCGGTCAGACCGGCTGGACAACACCGATCAGACCGGCGGCGAAGGTGCGGTCAAATCGGTATGTACACGGCGGTCAGACCGGATCTCCATCAGCTACGAGGGTAACTTTTAATTCCGCTAAAAGTTTTTGGTGTTTGTTCTAACCATTCACCTCCTTCTTGTTGGCTTGGTTCTTATATTCGATCCTAAAAATTCGTCAATATATGCGCCTCCCATTATCCTCACAAAACAGAACCCCAAACGATAGGTACCTATTGACGAAAAATTCGCGCCCGGCCGATAGTGCCAAATCTGCGTTGAAGCGAATTATGTTGACAAACACAAAAGCCTGGGAGATATGCTTAGCTCCAGTGCAGGTCCTAAACTTTGATGAGATGCGAATGTGCCAGCCAGTTTGATCCTGTAACTGACAAGATATATAAATTGACGATCAAACATTTGATCGGCTAACAAGCCGATGTAACGATATTAGCTAATGTCGATAGGGTTTTGAACAATCGGCTATATGTCCGATATAGATTCTGATACTTGGATAAAAATGATATAATGTCAATCGGCTGATGATAATATAATAAGATAATATTGGTTGTTCAGCACATGCGTTTCACAGGAATTTTGTAACAACCATAGAAAAGTTTCTTAGGAACTCACAGGAATCATCCACTCCTTAATACTCAGAATAATTACTCCATTACCCCACTCAAAAAGGTTATTTGGCCTCAAGCATCTTGTACACATACAGGCGTGCACAGGGAGTCCTTCCACTTGCTTGGCTGCCTTGAAGCATTCATCCACAGGAAAAAGGAGAGAAGGATGAAACTGGAAGCTCTTACATGCTGATGAAAAAGTTGTCCTGAGGGCAGCATTCATCTGCACATTCAATATTATTAGGAAATTGTGAATCAAACAATAAAGAGTATACAATATGAAATATAAAACTATGTACTTACAACTATTGTTCATCTATAACACTGATTTTCACAAGGGGGATATGAGCGATCTTGCTCCAGTCATGGCCTCCTTTTCTGCACCGGTCAGCTAGTATTGTGCGGCAACTTCCAAGGGTGAGATTGCTCAGAGATGCAGGAAGGTCTGGAACTGAGTTGACAAGGGGAGCATTGCATAGAGTGAAACTTTGGAGATGGCAGAGATGTACCAGGCTTGAAGGAAGACATTGCAGGGCCTTTGCATTCAATATCATCAAATTTTGAAGAAGGCGGTTCTGCAGGAGCCAATGATCAGGCAATGAAGTCATAACATGAACGTCCCATATGGTCAACTCCCTAGTAAAATGCATGCTTCTTAACGGCTCCACAAAAAGAAGAGAGTGGTCATCAATACGTAATGTCTCAATCTTTAGCAAACTTTTCATGACACTCTCTTGGCTACTCTGACACAGAGATGGAGATTGCAATGAAAAACTCTTTGTTAGACTATCGCAACTTCGGATACTCAAACATCTCAGAAATTCAAGGCACTGTAACCCACCCAAGGATGACAAGTTTGGACAGTTGAATATTTTCAGTACTCTTAGTGCCGTAAGAGTTTCAAATGTATTTGCTGAGGGAAGAGATGCCAGGTGGGTGCATTGAGATAAAAAAATGTTAGAAAGGGCTTTGAGTCCAGCCAACGAACCAATTAGCATGCTCTCTAGTTCACCACAGGATCTAATGGTGAGCTGTTCCACAGATGATGGAAGAAGCTTAACTTCCATTTCACTGTCCTTGAGAATGGGAATCTCTGATATCTCTAGGATTTGTAGGTTTACTAGTTCCACAAATCCATTAGGAGGTAAATGTTCTAGTTTTTCACATTGATCGATGTGGAGCTCTCTAAGAGATACTTGACAAATATTCTGTTGTAAGAAACACTCTGCAAAAGAAGTCAAATTTGGGCAATCTTTGATAAGCACATTTGTAAGTTGCGATTCATTTAGTGATGGCAAACTTCCTTCTGTATTGTGGTAGTTCTGGTACATCTTTGGAAGGAACATCAACCCAGAACTTACTGTTTTTAAGTGCTTTAGCCTCTGAGGTAAGTTAGGCAATTCCATCAATTTAGGACATCTTCGAATTATCAGAGTATAAAGATGAGGCGGAAAGAATATTGAGGAAGAGTCAATATCATCTGTTCCTTCTGAAATACCAGTTGGAATTTTTGGTAATGAAAGCAGTGAATGACTGCAACAGATAGGAATATCATCCCCAAGAAGCAAGTTGCCCATACTTGTTAACAGTGGAAGGTGTTGAAGAGACAGACTATTCAATGAACAAAGACTAGCTAATGATGGAACATGATCAATTTTGCCACAGTTGATGATCTTGAGTGAAACAATATTTTCAAGATACGAGTTTGTCATCCAGAATGGAAGTTTAGTGCCAGAAAACCCTATAATATTGAGCTCTTCAAGACCAGAGTGTGGCTGAAAGTCATCAAGAACTTGGTCATCTATATTCTCTGAAACAACCTCATCAGAAGACCAATGCAAACACAATGTTTTCATCTGTTTCTTCTCCTTCAAACTGGCATCCAAAACTTCCCTTCTGTCAGCATTATGAATATCTCGCAGACGAAGATGACGAAGTTGTGCTAAACTCTTTAGTTCACACACAGTGTGACCAACTTTTTTCTGGACACTAAATGCATTTAAATATTCAAGACATGTAAGTTTCCCTATTCGAGGTATTGACGAAATGGTATCATAAGGAACAAGCAAATTTCTCAAGCATACTAGATTACTCATGCCATTTAGATTGAGCATTTTCCCCTCTGAATACTCCATAATCTTCAGTGTTTCTAGATGGTAAAGACTAAACAGTTTATGCACGGACACAAGGAAAGATCTTTTGGTGCTAAACAAGGAGATGTAGCGAAGGTGTATTAACTTCGAAACTGCATCAGGCATTTCAAACCAGCATTTAGCAGTTATGCACAATAGGCGCAGGCTTTTAAAACTTTTCAGAATTTCATCAAATGCAATTGAATAATTCATACTAGGGTCATCTCTGACAAATTCAATAACTAAACTGCGTAAGTTGTTAAGATGGCAGAGCTCCTTGAGATGAACTGAATCTACTATTTTGACAGACATGTGGCGAATTGTTTTTGCAATCTTCATTGATCTAATACCTTCTATCCTCAAGCATTCACCAGAAGAAACAACTTGTGCTAAATCATGCAGTACATCATGCATAGCATAATATTCTTCAAGAACTACACCGTCCCTTTCTTTTGATGTAAACTCAAAGAATGATTTTCTTGCTAGCTGGTCCAACCATTGTCCTCCAATATCTCCTAGAGCTTTTGTTTCATCTTCAGTTTGTGAAATCATCCCTGAACCCAACCACATCTCAATCAGCTCTTTCTTCCCAAATTTGTACCCTTGTGGAAATATACTACAGTATCTAAAGCACAGCTGCAGGTTTGCAGGTAAATGATGGTAGCTTAATCTAAGGACCTTTATGATACCATCCATCCCTAGTTGTAAATGCTGTAAGTCTTCCTGCAAAATTTTCTTCCAGTACATATAATCCATATTGTCCCTTAAATGAGCACCTATAACCTTGGCTGCCAAGGGACATCCACTAATCTTTTGCACAATCTGTTCACCAAGTGAGTGTAAGTTTTTGCAGCAATCAAGATTGAGACCACTAAATGCATGCTTGTTGAACAGCATCAGAATATCTTTCTCTAATAAACCAACTAATTTCAGATGTTGCACCTTGAGTCCAAGGGCATAACCAGCCATATCTCCTACCGATTTCATCCGAGTTGTAAGCAAAATAATGCTTCCAGTTCCACCAATTCTGAGTGGAGCTAATAATTTCTCCCACTCATTCATATCATTGTCATTCCAAACATTGTCCAAAACAAGCAAAAATCTCTTAGAGATCAAGCAATCTTCAAGAGTGGCATGCAGTGCTTCCAGTGTGTTGGCTGGAGGAGTTTTCTTTGAAATTGCCTCGATGATACTTTTTGTTACTGTTAGTGCATCAAAATGACTAGACACAGATACCCATATGCATTTGTCAAAACAATTTTGTACTTTCTTCTCATTATAAATGAGCTGAGCTAAAGTTGTCTTCCCAAAACCACCATGTCCTACTATGGTAAAAATGCGGAGATTGGTATCTGCAAGATCAATACCTGTTGGTTCGGTGAGCCATTTGATCATGATGTCTTTCTCCTTCTCCAAGCCAAAAACCTCAATCGCCACCGACCTTGAGCTTGTTTCAAACTGCTTACCCTTCATTTTCAGCTCATAATCCATGAAGTGATTAACAACACCAACCTTATTCACAAAACCCATGAAATCTTTTACACCAGCAATTGCCTTATGCAACCCTTCAACAGATTCCTTCAACCTCTTCAACATGCCATTCTTAGGGACATGCTTAGTGAGCTTCCTGATAAGTTTTCCTTTTAGCTTCGAGACACTGCCACTCGCCTCTTGTTCATCACGGGATTTAACTTCTTCCTTCAACCTGTGGTAATCCAACTCATCGAGTGAATCCTCAGCTTCCTCAACGGCATCCCTGAGTTGCCACAGCCATGCATCCAGCGCTGCGCTCTGCTCTTTAATCTTACCCCAATCAACAGCATCAAATACTGCTTGGACATGAGGTAGCATCTTGAGAAGCTCTGCTTTCACAGATTCCATGTCCTCGGTCCTCCAGTAATTAACCAGATAAGTGAAGGCCTTGTTCAATATATATGAGATAACTGGCGTTGCCACAGCTTTGCCTGCAAAAACGAGAGAAGCAGAAGCCATAGTTTGTGTGTGAAGGGGGAGAGAGGCAGAAATGCAGCATCGATCAGGAAGGGAATGTAGGATGATGGCTGGATAGTCAACGATCAGCAAAATGAGACTAAACTGTGTGCTCTGCTCTATATAACCAGTGACCATTAGGTGCACGTGACGCAGACTAAACATTAAACAAAGTAATTTATATATAGTGCTAAGTACCATTACTCTGCAAACAAGCAAAACACCACAAAACCATTATAGAAGACAGAAAAAATAAGACAGAACTCAACAGCAGTTATATAAACTTACAAAAAATCATAACTGTACCCATTTTGCAGATCGAAAGAAACAAAGAAAAAAAATATGTGCAACCAAATATTTAATAGCTTCTTCCATTTCACTCAAAGCAATAAAGATCTAGATCGTGGCAAGAAGTAAGCAATTCAATTGCTCTTTCCCCTATTTGTTTCAAATCATTATGAATTTTTTGGTACTTCGCATGACTTACAAAATTAGGATTTAACAAAACTACGTGCTAGAGACTAACCTATTAAACAAACCTGGCAGAGAACATTAGCATCATTCAGTTAGTACACCCGTTCTCTCGTCCACAATTATCCGCATATTTAATCGAAATAAACGCCAAACTGAATAGCAAGTGGTGTTCTCTAGTAAGAGTGTCATGTCAGTCAAGCGAAGCTAGCTGAAGAAATGTTAAAGATAACAAAAAGGTTTCTCAACCTCACACGTCAAGAATGTGCGCGAGCTTAGTTAACGAGATGTGCTAGGCAAATAATGAACTCAATCATTGTCATCCCGAAGAGACGACCAAGAGATGAAACCCTCAAAACGCCCTAGCTAATGGATTTCCAATTCCCCCCAATTTTTATCCTTGGCGCTACCGACGGAACAAAACGAAGCAAAAAAAAAGGGAACGCGGAAAGGGTAAGATTGTTCTGGGAGAGTGTATCATCTCACCCCATCGCCGCCGCCACTGCCGGCGCGGTGGAAGCTGGCGTCGCCGCCGCCGCCGCACTGCTCTCCGGCGGTGGATGACGCTATCGCGGAATTTTTAGCATTTTTAATTTTATTTATTTAAAGATTTGCAAAAATAATTTTACGTTTGAAAATTTTGCAAATCTAATCTCCAATCGCCTCATGGAAGGACGAGATTTAAAAATCGTCCTCTCCCTTGCCGCCCTCGGCAAGGGCGATTTTTCCCCTCCGCGGGGGTCGCCTATCGAAGGGTGGCTGCCCTGGCAATTTTGCAGGCGGCCCCCTTGCCGCCCTTAGCAAGGGCGATTTTTGCCTGTAGGGGGCTGCCCTAGCAAATTTGCAAGCGGCCCCCTTGTCACCCTTGCAGAGGGCGATTTTTTTCTCTGCTGGGCCCACAATAAACCCTAAACCACCCATTTTTTCAATAAAGGTGGCATATACGGATCGCTTTTTTTCAATAATTCCTCCATAATATGTATTATTCCCAATGTAAATGAAGTTTGGCCATGTCATTTGTAAATAAAGTAGATGATAACATGTATAATATTTAACATGTTTTGTCTGAGTGAAGAATTATTCTAATTTTGGCAACAATAGCTAGAGTTAAGTATTATTCTAATGGTTCAGCAGCTATCTGCCACATTGTTGCATAACTCAGCATATATGAACGATACAATACATGGCATATGTTTCCTAAGAATTATTGCACGTAATTAAACCACGGAACCTATCCCATGCATACATGATACAAATTAACCGGACTTGACGAGTCGATCGTCGGCTTTCCTACGAAACCCTTCTACGACGTTAAGCGTGTCTTCCATTTTCCCTTTCCTTCTCGCCGTTGTACTCCGTTTGTGTTTCGCTTTCAGTTACTTTGAAGCCGTTATATTGGGGAATAACATTGTCGATCCACATAGTGAATCCGCACCTCCTTTGAATGCGTTGGTAAAGAAATACATGTTGTCAGTTAGAGTGACAATACAATGAAGACGTTAACTGAATTGATAAAACGAAAGACGTACAACGAAGTCGTTGTCTAAGTTGGGGCAAATGAAATATCTCCTGCCATATGTTCGTGGTTCAAAGGAGGTAGTCATCTTGCAACGATCCCTACAACCGCACCTGGGACGCTCCGACCATTTAGGAAAACCTAGTGGGTTGTTCCACCAATCTAAGCTTGCGATTTCGGTCCGACGTTCATACTCCATCCATGCCTGAATGAATTGTTCGGTCGACTCAGGTTGCCTTTCTGTCGGACCGACCGAAGCAGGTCTAACTGTATCGATCCACTCTTCGAATCGACACTGACATACATCCTCCTGGTTGTACATTTATGACGTAAGGGGTTAGAAAAAGAAAGAAGTGATTAGCTTGACTAGAAAAAAATGATACTCACGATAAAATCCTCGTCCACAATCTCAGGACACACGAAGCATCTTTGTCCTCGAGTTGCTTGTCTAATGGACCTTACCACCTGGCAACAGAGACCACAATGGCATTCTGGACGTTCCCGCCATGTGGGTAGTGCGAGCTGATCCAGAGGCCAATCCAAAGCTTCCGCAGCAACTCGACGTTGGTACTCAGCCTTCCGCCGAAGGTAGGCCGGCCTTGTTTCGCTAAGTGGGTAGGAACGTGTTCCATCGGTTCGTGGGATCTCCGTATCTATCCACTCAACGAAGTTGCACACCGAACGATATGCCTACGTAACATGTTACCATGATGTACAATCAAGTTAGCGTTGTGCGTATTCAGAATTGGTAGTACAAATTGGAGCACATAAGTCATACCCGATCCATGTTGGCACATTGGAAGAATCGCCTCCCCCGAGTTTCTGAGTTGAGAGACGACTTAAGTATACAGGCATCACCACAATGGCACAACGGACGATCACACCATGGTGGAATGAAACCGCCCAAAGGATGGAGTCGCTAGTCGAGACGCTCAGCAAATGGATGATCCATTCTACGTAGAAGTGTAGGAAATAGAAGAAAGATATGAAGAGCGCGTATTCGGACCTATGTAATATATAGTGGAGGAAGCAGAGGCACATATCCATCTAACGTGAGTTCACCAGTAGCGTGGATTTGACAACACGTTCACGCGGCCGCGCAAATTGAATGATTGTGTCGAACAAAGCATCGGCAAAAGCTGAGTCGGGACGCCTTCACGCGTCGAAAGATGATAGCGACGTATCGTAAACGTCTGTCACGGGCCAAAAACTGATAGCGACCAATCGTAGCCCTCTGTTACGCGCCGAAAGTTTTTCGTCGTTTCATTGAGTAGAGGTAGCGAATGACATGAAATGTTTTCGTGACATATGATTGCGACGACCGAATAGAGTTATATACAAAGAGGTAACAAAAAGTTACTAACTGTAAATATTACAAACAAGTAGCACTCGTAGCCTACTGGCGAGGCCTCTTACCCCTACCCCTCCTAGCCTGCGCCCTAAGGTGTCCCTGAGAGTACGTCAGCCTGTCAGCGGGCACGGCACCTGGTGCGGGCATCTCCTGTGGCTGCTCCTGGCTCTGTGGTGGTGGTGCTCCACCAAGCTGAGAGGCGCCGAGAACGTCCTGCTCTGGGTCCTCTAGGTCGTCGAAGTCGTCGCCCTCACCAGACCCACCCGCACCGGACCCGCCGGCCTGCGAGGAAGACGTGCCCGAATGGAAAATCCCCGCCGGGTAGTATCCTCTTGCAGATGTCAAAAGTTAAGCAACATTCGGCCAAAATAGTACGTTTGTAGTACTCATCAGAAGACGCTTGCTCACCTGGCGGCTGACTGAAGGGAGGAGGGATGGATGAACCGCTCGCTCCAACAAAGGCCGACGTGTTGGGCCAACTCGCGAACGGCGGAGGGATCGACGATCCACTCGCTCCAGCAGAGTGTCCTGTCGGCAGCGTCGGATCTACTGATAAGGTTTTGCAATAACATGGCAAAGGTTTTGCATACTGATAAGGTACGGAACTAACCTGTGGATGCACCAGCACCGTGCGATGTCGATCCTGGTGTCGGGCCGCGTGGACGTGGAACTGCAGCTGCCGGCGGAGGTACCGCGTCCACGGCCGAACGACACGAGAAGACGCGCAAGATCGAACACATCTTCGTCTGCATCCACTCGAACGTCAACCTCTGCTCAATGTCGTTCAGGTGCAGTCCTGCGTCCAACCTCAGCATCACCGCGTTGATGTCGGCGTTAATGGCGCGTGCAGCATCGGCCTGCAGGAATCATTATTAATTAGGTTTGTCACTCTCATATATACCAACCACGTAGTAAGAAAGTAAGAAGTCCGAGAGACATGGACGTACTCCCAGGAAGTACTCCTGGTCACGGTGCATGGGGTAGGTGTCCCTGACGCCTGCCTGGTGTAGCTGTGGAGTGGCCGGGGTGAAGGTGACGCGGGCACGTGTGCGCGGCAAGTACCACCGAAGGTAGGCAGTGTAGTTCTCCTCCGAGTGTGGGTGGATCTCGGCAATCACCTCCTCGGTGGCTACCAACCAGTCCTCCACGTACGGTAAGATCCGAGGTGCCCATAGTGTCCCTGCGTGCTATCCCCATCGAGTCAACCTGCAAAGAACATAATGGTCATCGATGGTTCAAAAGTAGTCGACATAATAATAGTAAAGGTGAAAGAGAAGTACTCACTGGTGGTCCTGGGGGGCGACGGGTATCGGTACGTTCACTGGAAAGCCCTGCCTAAATCCGAACTGCCTCATAACACGGTAAGGGCAGTGAGGCTCGACGAAGATGTCGAAAACCAACGGCACCACCGTCAACCAGTACGCCGCGTCACGCGTGCACAAGGCAGACAGACCTAGAGGTGCTCTCCCGGCGACCACCTGCTGCATGTAGGGCTCCCAGACGACGTCCGAAGGCTGCAGACGGTCGAACTCGAAGACAAACTCTAGGTAGCTCCGTCTGACCTGGACGTGGGCGTAACGGCGCTGCGACACACGGAGAACCAACTCGTTAGAACATCAGTCACACATAATCTGAAATTTAAAATGAAAACAATTTGTACTTACGTTGCGGCGGCACCAGTAAGTGCCCATCGTCGGCCCATCGGCTGGGTGGTCGGCTGCCGGTCCTGAAGCGTACGCAGCAGTGTCGACAATCGGTAGGCCGATCGCGAACCGCTCAGCTGCCCAGAGCTGAATAAGGAGAGGGCAACCCGCGAAAATCGCTCCAGGATCCGTCTTGTAGCAGGCCTCGCACAGCGCACGGTACGTGGCTGCGAGGATTGCCGAACCCCAGCTCCACTGCGGCACGGCCCCTAGCTCCGCATCCGCGATCGCCCGGGCGTAGTGGATCATGCCCTTGTCTACTGCGTGCCTAGTGGTGCTGGTAAACATCACCCAACCAAACATCCACAGCAGGTACGCCTCTAAGGAGCGTCTGAGCGAGTACTCGTCGGCATCGGGGTGGAGCTTGTCGGTCTACAACAAAAAGCAAACGATGTTAAAACTCGTAAGATTTCTAGGAAAGTAACAAATGTAAAAGTTAACTTACTGTGAACTGCAGCAGCCAAGCCTTCGTAGGCTCGGCGGTGGTGTACATGTTCGAGGGAGCAACTGCAGGGAGCCCAGGTAGCCTCATCACGGGAGCGAATCGCTCCATGATATCTGTCACGCCCAGAAATTCACTACCAGAATTTCCAAAGCAAATTGTGTATTAAAATCCCTGTCCAGGACCAGCCAGGGTACACAAATGACAAAGTTGCCATACAGATCCACGTCTTACAAAACAATAAAAATCTCTTACAAAACTGCAGCGGAAAAAGAAAACAAACTATTCTAATAAGCTAAACACTCGCAACGTAGCGACTCCACTCCACAGGCATTCCTCAACGGTAGCAACAAGCCTACTCTTCTGAAAAGTCTTCCTCTGAAACAACCTCCAACTCTGGTGTGGGGAAAAATAAAGCAAGACTGAGTACTACCCACTGTACTCAACAAGTCATACCGGAAAGGAAAATAATGATGCAAGTAATAACAAAGGAGAGCTGCAATGGTTATTTTGCATAAAATACGCATTTAAAAACAATAGTTGAAAACAGTAAAACAGTTGAATTAATTAGTCATAATTAAACCATCACTGCCAACGCTACACCACGTTGCGACAGGCCCAACCATCCACCTGAACTAAACCATTTCCATTAAGTCAAATTATTAAAGAATTCAACTAATCACGGTGAATCTGGTTGATCGCCCATAACCGCGGGCACGGCTATTCGAATAGTTTTACTCTGATCAGAGGTGTACATCTGTACCCACAAGACACAGTCCTACAACACATTACTGTGCGCCGACATACCACCACGGTATACCGGAAAAGGAGCTGTGACAGGACCCTTCGCATAACCCCCTTTAACCAATCGTACCACCTCGGGTTTCGCCCCCACTCCTCAAAAGGCAGTGGGCAGCCCCCCCTCGAGCCTTGGTGAATCCGGAAGCCGCATAGACCGTCGCAGGGCCCATCCAAACTCCATCACGCTCACCCTAACCAGTGTACGTCAGCTAGAGGAAAGCTACACTTCAAGTCCAGCCGTTGCCCACGCTGGCTTGTGGTACGCACGGTATCTTCTTCCAGGGTTTCCCGCGAACCGGTCCTTAATTGTCATGAGCACGACCATCAAAACCATGTGCTCACAACCCACCATTAATCAATATTTTAGTTGAAACAATGATTAAATCACCCACGATTAACCATCGCGAGCCAACATGAAATAACCATCATTAAGATTAATGAAGCTTTAAATTATCCCAATTAGTGAACTAATGTTTCTAAGCAGGGCTAAGCAAGTTCTATTGTAGCAACTACTCAAATTATTTCCCAAGCTATCAAAGGAATAAGGTAATTGCAATATAAGGCTGAGTACAATAGGTAAATTAACCCATAGATGACATTATAAAACAATGCAGTATTTAGAGAAAAATAAGACTGTTTCGCAATTTAGGTACAACATGATCAAATGAATAAGTATGACTTGCCTTGCTCTTGCGCTGGGTCGACTTCGGCAACGACTTCGAATAAACCGGAGAATCGGAATTACCGGAATCTACACGACAAACAAAGCAAACAACAATACATGCTATAAGTCTACTGAAACAAAGAACAAAACTATTTTTAATGGATTCTGACATTTTTATGAATTTTCTGAGACTTGAACGGACTAAAACGGAGTCCGGATGAATTAGTTATGAATTTTTGAAGTTATCTGTGTTTTTACTAAAACAGAAAAATCCTTAATTAATTATTGCGCAATAAACCCTTAGGGCTGACGTCATGCTGACGTCACGGCTGGCGCGGCGGTAGGGCTGACGTCATCTGCTGACGTCAGCGGCTAGGGCTGACGTCAGCCGCCGCGGCGGCGGCTGCGCACCACGTGGCGCACACGTGGCGCCGACGCGGCAGCCACGCGGCGCCCACGTGGCGGCCACGCGGGGCGGGAGCGGGCGGCCGGGATCGGCCCGAGTGGCCGATCCGACGGCTGAGGCGCGCGGGCGGCGGCTAGGGTTAGGGTTTGGGCCGAGCGGCGGCGTGCGCGGCGGCGGCGGAGCGGCGGCTCGCGGCGGCGGCGCACGGGAGGCGGCAGAGGCAGCGGCTCGCGGCGGCGGCGGAGCGGCGCGACGGCTGCGCGGGGCGGCAACCGAGCGGCGGAACGGCACACGAACGGCGGCGACGGAGAGGGGAAAAGGGGCGGCGGCGGCGGCGCTTACCGACGGCGGAAAACGGCGGCGGCGCGGCTTCGGCGACGGCGGCGCACGGGGAGGCGGCGGAGCAGCTTGGGAAACGGGAGAGGGGTCGCGGCGCGGGGAAATAAATAGGGGAGGAGGGCGGCTAGGGCACGGGCGGCGGCAGTTGCGGAGTCCCCGCGAAACACGGCGGCGCCGGCCGAGTCGGAGACGACTCGGCCGCGGGCCCACGCGTCAGCGGGCGAGCGCGCGCGGGGGAGGCGGCGCAGACTTTCTGGGCGGCTCGGGCCGTGGCCTCGGGCCGGCCCGGGAAGGAGGAGGGGCGCGGGGAGGCAGCGGCGGCCTTGGGCCGGCTGGGCCGGTCCTAGAGGGGAAGGAGGCGCGCGCGACAGCGGCTTGGGCCGGAGAGGAAAATGGGCCGACGGCCCGACAAGAGGAAAAAGAAAAAGAAAAGGAAAAAGAATTTCCCAGGGATTTATTTATTGCGCTTGAGGGTTTTTAAATGTTTAAAATTATTTTTAGGGCTCTGAAAATTCCACTAAAAATCCTGTAATGTATTTTGATATGGGGAACTCAAGAAAAATTCCACCTTGCCATTTTCACTTCTTTAGTGCATTATTTAGTTGGGTTTTTCTCCAGATTTAATTAAACAATTTCTCAGATAAATTATTAAATTTAATTTTTACGATTTGGGAGAACTTCAGGGTGTGACAATATCCTCCCTCAAGCCACCCGCACCGTCTACTAGGCCGACAGCCTCCCCGGCTAGTGGAAGCCCAAGCAGGTACGTGACGTCCTGCAGCGTAGGTGCCATCTCCCCACAGGGGAGATGGAAGGTGTGCATCTTCGGCCACCACCGATCTACCAAAGGAGCCAGCAGCGACCGGTCCGCATCCCAGCGCTTGGCTGGGTCGTTCTCGTCCGCCCGCGCCTCAACAAGCCTGGATATCGCTATCAGGCCTGCCTCACGCAACCTGCGTACCGTCGCGTTCAACATTAGTACCACATATTTCCAAATAGCCAAAAAATGTCATCAAGTAATTAAGTTTTATGATACCACGGAACATGTCGCGGATCGGCACGCAACAACTCGCGCGACGGGCGTGGATGAAAGGTGGTAAGCTGCGCACCCTGCACCGCCGACAAGTACGAACGGTGGCTCCTGTCCAGTCCCCTACTGAGGAGAGCTGGTGTCTCGTCCGCCATACCTGCATACATAAGAGTGATTAGAAATAAGCAATTGATAACGAAAAAAACATTACACAAATTGTTCATTACAATGGTAATTCGTAACGCTAAAGGTACACTACACAAATGATAACAACATTACAATAGTTCATGTCTCACAAGGATAAATATTACACACATGACAAATGACAATAGCATTACAATAGTTCATGTCTCACAAGGATAAATATTACAAACATGACAAATGACAACAACATTATAAATGCTACATCAATTGGATCACCACTAGACTAAAAGGCTGACAGGAATAATCAGGACATTGCATCGCCAGCGGATGACGTAGTCACCGCACGAGAACACCTAGGACGTGGTCGCCTCGTTGTTGTTCCTTCTCCTGATGGACGGCGGCCATCGGTTGCCTCTCCAGATAGACCAGAACCTGGGACGGTCGGAGATTGCGAATTCTTCGGGCATTTCTTGTAAGTATGCCCGTGCTCATCGCATTTGCTGCACCGTAGAGTCCTCCCCCCTTCCTCCGACTCGTCCATGTCGTTTCTGATGCGTCTCAACTGACGCCGTCCCTTTTTCAACCTTAACTTCGACGGATCTGGAATGTAGAACACCTGTGGCCTCAGAGTTGTGTAAGATCCAGATATCCCGAACCCATATATCTCCTCCTTCCATGTATGAAATATTGCTTCTTTCCTGTAGTAGGGTGACACATAGATATCGGGAAGTATGCTGCAATCCCCAACTGCTGCAAGTACGTGTGAGCAAGGCAGATGTCTAAGCTTGGGCTTCATGCAGCTACAACTGCAACCGCCCTCCACATGAAGCACACATTCCTGTATAGCTTGAACGCGGTTGATGCCGCACCTTCGCCTGTCCACACACATGATCTCGTACCTATGAACTTGGGTACCTTGGGGAATAACTCTGTGCTTCATAGCCTTTGCTATTTTATCTTCCATATACTTTATCACCACACTCCCAAATGCAATGTTGTTATCAGCCATCGAAGGGGCAATTTTCCTGTATCTGTCCCTGAAGTATGCCTGAGTGCCATGAAGGATAAATTCCACAATACCGACAAGTGGGAGTTCTCGCACTCCTCGCATCATCCAGTTGTACACCTCGGCCAGGTTGGTTGTCATTATACCATACCGAGACCCGTCAGTGTCATACAACAGAGACCACTTTTCTTTCAGTTCATTCTCTATCCACTGCGAGAAATTATGTATAGATGATGCGGACCTTCTTCTCATTGTTGGCGGGTCATCATGTAGTGGACCAAGAGGTACTGGAGGATCGTCATCCTGTGGCCGACGAGATTGCTCGTCGGTTTGCTTTGTTGTCAGCTCATCCAACCTCCTCCACAACTCATTGAATTTTTTCTCTTGATTCTGACCACATAGCCTCTTAAATAGATCCATCAGGTGCTTGTTCTTGAATTGCTTGTAGAAATTGGCTCCCATATGACGCATGCACCACCTACTCCGAACATCATGCCACCTAGCTGGAAGTCCCCTCTCCGGCCAACCATTCTGCAGGTAGTCAATTGCCTTCAACATGCCCGCATGACGATCATGAATGAGGCAAACATTGGGCCTCATACGCACGACTTGGCAACGAACTCTCTCCAAGAACCAATACCAGCTTTCGGTGTTCTCACTCTCGACAAATGCAAACGCCATAGGTAACACCTGGTTGTTCCCATCGGCTCCAATCGCCGTCAGTATCTGACCTCTGTATTTGCCTGTCAGAAAGGTTCCATCAATGCACAACACAGGGCGACAGTGCACAAATGCGTTGATGCAAGCACCCAGCGAGAAAAAGGCTCTTTGCAGCACACTCTTGCTCGGGTCATTAGACGACAGAAAGATCTGAATGTCATAATAGGTATTGGGGTTTCTCTAAGCAATGGTGCCTAACAGATGAGGCAAATTATCATAGGATGCTTCAAATGTGCCATACCTCATCTCCAAAATCTTTTGTTTCGCTCTCCAAGCCTTCTGGTAGCTTATAGTATACTTGAATTTGTTTTCAATGTGCCTAATAATGGAGCCCGGTTCAAAGTCCGTATTACAAACCACATCGCTGTACATCTCACCGGCAACAAAAGCTGAGGTGATGTTGCGGTGATACTTATCAACCCCTGGCAACCAACATATGTGCTCACCAACAATGCTCACTTTCCAATAGTCATTCCATTTTCCCTTATATGCATGAACGCACCATGGACAATCATCTTTCGTGCACTTCACGTCATACACATAGTTCGTAGACTTCACCACCCTAAACTCTCTATGCAAGGAGACCGCCCAATGCTTCACCGCCTCTTTCATGTCTTTCTTATGAACATACCTGGCACCTTGGATTACCTCGTTATCCTTGTATTCAAAGGGTGCTTGCTGCCCCTCTGAGATAACAAGTTGAGAGAAATCAGCATTTGTCCAATCAATGGGCATTACATCTTCCTACTCGTCCGATGATTTATCGTCCTCCGCCTGCTCATTTTCATAATCTTCCCTCTCTATTTCCTCAACAATTTCTTTGATTCTCTCCCCTTCATCCGCCACGCCTATTGCCTCCTCCAACCTTGCTTCGTTACCCCCAGTTCGCATCGATGGTCCAACATTCTCCACAGCATTGTTAGGACCTTCACCATCCTCTGTTTGCACTGTAATACTGCTATCGATTTCATGCAATGCCACAAAAATAACAAGGGGCCAGGACCTTTCAAAGGCCATCTCCACATAACGTCTCTAGGACTCGGTGTTATCTATAGGCATTAGTTCCCAATAATATCCTTCTATTGCACGACTGACTACAACGGATCGGGACATTGTGTTCAGTCTTGTATCCACTTTAAATCCACGTAGTAACCAACTATACACTGACTCAAATGTTTTATCGGCTGGCCTATCGATGCCCTTCGATTTCATACTAAATTCTGACAGATCAACACCATCTCGACCATATCTAACATTGCCTTTACCGTGAACTATCTGAAATATGACCTTGCTTGCCATTGCGCCTGATAAACAGATTCAAACTGAGTTTATTTTGTACTACGAATATGTTGCCTAGATCAATTTGTGCCTAAGTTAAATTCTATAACATTATGTTCTCTGTTCTAGATCTTAAAATATACCAAATTGGTTTTTTGATCTACATGTACCGCCAATCGTACTTATTTTCTACATATGTTCATCCAAATCGGTCAAATTCTCTCAAATAAATCATGTCATAATTTGTAAATCAATAACTAAGTGCTACACATATATTCAAATATTAAACAAAATTGTACACAAAGAAATGTATACATAGGTAAGGATATATCCTACATATGTTCATCTAAATCGGTTTGTCCTAGGTCAAATTGACTAAAATAAATCATGCCCTAATTTTAAAATCCAGATTATAGTGCTACACATCTATTTAAATAATATAGACATAGATCAGAATATATTCTACGTAGGTTCATCTAAATCGGTTCGTCTTAGGTCAAACTCCCTAAATTATATCATGCCCTAATTTATAAATCAAGATCTTACTACTAAACAACTATTCAAATATTCATAAAATATTCTTTTTTTTCTAATATTCTACACAAAATAAATAACACAAACATATAGCAGGATATTGTATTTACCTGCGATCGAGTATGCACACCAACAGGGCTTCGCCGCTCTCCTTCTTCTTCCTCACCCCTCTCTCTGTTGTTTCTTCTGGAGTCTTGAGCGCTGTAAATGATGCCGTCCTCAACAAACTCGGCTTATATAGGGAGCAGGCCAAAAATCGCCCTTGCAGAGGGCGAGATTGGGCAAAAATCGCCCTCTACGAGGGCGGCGAGGGGGCCGCCTGCAAAATTGTCAGGGCGGCCGCCCGGCAAAAATCGCCCTTGCCAAGGGCGGCAAGGGGCCGGCTGCAAAATTGCCAGGGCGGCCGCCCTTCGGCAGGCGGCCCCCGCGGAGGGGAAAAATCGCCCTTGTCGAGGGCAGCAAGGGACTTTTTTACAAAAAAGCCGCGACGTGGCAGACGGCGCAGAAAAATCGCCCTCCGGGAGGGCGATTTTTAAATCTCGCCCTCTCAGGGAGCGATTGGAGATTAGTTTTGTAAAATTTTCAAACGTAAAATTATTTTTGTAAATCTTTAAATAAATAAAATTAAAAATGCTAAAAATTCCGCCATCGCGCACCCTTGGCCCAGGCCTGCCTGCCTTGCTCTAGAAATGCTGCAGGGCCAGGCCGGTCCGGTCTGGGCCGCATCAATCTGGGCTGCCTAGGAAGATCTACTTCGAAGCCGCGAACACAGAACCCAAGACGAAGCAGCCCAAGTTCCAAATAGCATGGGCTTTGCATTGTTGCATAGGAATACGTCGGATCTGATTTGTATCCTTAATCACTAAATCGGGTATAATAACTCTTTAACAGCTAAAACCGTCTAAAATCATTTCCAAGACAGTATTGAAGTTAGTATTTGATGACATGACAGTCCAATTATTATAGAAATAATTTTAAAAAAAGATAAGCTCACATGTCATTCACTCTCTCCCACCTTCCTTTCCTTACCAACTCTCTCCTCCCATATCTCAATCTCGCTGGCAACATTGCACCAGGGCAGCGGTGGGGATACAGTAATGTGATCCTCTAGAATCCCGCAACAAGCCCCCGCCGCCAAATCCTCATGGCAAGCTCGCCCCACCTCCTTGCCATCGCCGATGTCGATGAGGCTAGAGGACGAGCCCATGGACAGGGGCTGAAGGAGGGACGGCGAAAAAATATTTACACCTCTCTGAACAGAGGTGGTGATGACTCATTTAGTTTGGTTTCAATGCTAAGTGACACTAAGGTAGCGTTCGGCAGCCTGTGTTCCCAAAACATACAGTGCGCACGGAAAACGGAACGGTCCATTAGCGCGTGATTAATTAAGTATTAGCTAATTTTTTTTCAAAAATAGATTAATTTAATTTTTTAAGAAACTTTTGTATAGAAACTTTTTACAAAAAAAAACACACCGTTTAGTAGTTTGAAAAACATGCGCGTAGAAAAAAAGAGTGGTGAGTTGAGAAGATGAGTTGAAGAACTCAGCCTAATTCTTCTTTGCCCAACATCTCTCTTTTTCTTGCTACATGACATTTTGACCAGCTCACTTGTTTGATTACTACCCTCCGTCTTAAAATATAACAACTTTTAGTAATGTATTTGAATGTGAATATATTTATATACATTTTGACCAACTCGCTTGTTTGATTACTATTCTTCATCTTAAAATATAACAATTTTTAGCAATATATTTAAATGTGAATATATTTATATACATTTTGACCAGCTCGCTTATTTGATTACTACCCTCCATCTTAAAATTTTTTGCATGTGACGGTTTCTTGATAGTTATCATGTCGTGATCGTCATACGGTGCTTCGTGACATAATTTTCTATGTTAAGTTAGGTAACATCAAAATAAATTTGTAGGGCTCGTCTCACTTTTTGCGTTTTACATATTTCTCACATAAATCACACTACAGGTTTAGGGGCTGTCTACAGATATATAACTTCTTTTTTTTTCTCTTGAGAGTGTTTTAGTGCGGTTCTTCAGTATGTATCTAGAGTTAGCATACTTGTAACATTAGCTTCGAGAGGTATTACAAATTAACACTGGAAAATGCAATCTCTTAAAAGAAAATCCCTTGTAGTGATTTTTTATCACATGAAAAGTGTACAGGCACATCCACTACTATGCATGTATACTGTAAATACATACTCGTTAGTATGCCCCTTTAAAAACATGCTTCAAAGATAGAGACTAGTGATAAATCCATGAACTCACAGGCTACCTCTTATAATGTATGATGCACATGGATTTCAAATCAATGAACATTGACAGTGACACACAGTTTTTAATAACATCCTAACATCCTTTCAAGATACACAAGTTAATTTAGAAGGCTCTGTTAAGTTGATGTTGAAAATCATGTATAGTGCTTAGAGCAAAATGAGAAAATGAGATTCCAGAAAAACAGCCACGCATATGGGAGCATGCATAACGGCAGATTTGAATTAACCTGTTGGTGATCAGTTCATGCATAACTACGCCACAAGAAGAGATTTTGATGTAAGAAATGTAGCTGAATGATTCTGACAAGACAGACTTGATAGATCATCACTTAGCTGCCTAATCCTGTTATAACAGAGGTGAAAAACCATTTACTAATCACAACTCACAAGTGATAATTACTGCCTAATCATTTGGGTGAATGAAAACGGTGATTAATTCAGAGTGTTAAGACGAAAGCAACCGGCATGATTCCCATGCACCACACACACACACACACACACACACACACACACATTGACACAATGAGAATCTTTTCCCTATAAAAAGGGTCACAAGCACAAGGCCTCACCATACTGAACTTCTCTGAATTGAAGAAGCTGAGCTGGGGGATCAAAATGGAGGTGCTTCTTCCCCTTCTTCTTGCCTGCTCTCTCCTCTTCACCATTGCAACCCCTACCAGAGACATCACCGACGCTTGTGCCTCACAGATCAATGGTATGTATGCCTGACCTTGCTTAATTTTCTACATGTAGTTCAGTTCATCTGTTGCTTTCTCGTCATTCCTTTCCTGTTATTTTTCTGTTACTGCTGAAGTAGGTATGATCCTGTGAATTATTAGATTTGATAATATAATTAAGGACCAAAACACATTATGTCTAATGGATTATGCCCATATAGATAGAGAGAATAGTTTAGTGCTTAGCTTGAACTGTCATGACAGTTTTTGCAAGCAGAGTCAGTAATCTTCTTGACAAGTACAGAATTAAGATTTCTTGCCAAGGCTGGTGTTACATTTAGAGGTTTTAGTACAAATCAGATGAAAAAAATAAAATACTCACAAATCAACCTATCTTGTCTCCTTTTGCCTTTTTCTCCTGAGATCACGAGTGTTAATTCCAACCTGTTTCTTGCCTGAAAGGCTGAAACATTGTGATCCGATTGATGGCGAAGCAGCGGTGCTTCATTATTACTTCCGGAATATTTCCACGACATCCAAACACATACAAATTTGCATACTACTTATCTCGTGAATTCAATTGCTGCCACCTCCAATTCAGTTCATCTCTATTTGCACGAGATGGTCAAGCCTTTTTCTCTTGCTTTTGGAAATATGAAGCTAGGAGAGGCAAGAATCCAAGAAGGAACTTAGTGGTAGATGGCGCGTCAACTGTCACTAGCTAGGTCCACACACAGTTCTCTTTTCAATTTATTGAAATGATTAATTGAGATGCTATTAATCATCATCTTTTTGTCCTTTTGGCTTGCCATGATAACGGAGACCCGTATGGACCTATCCTATGCCATATTGCATTAATCTCTAAAGAAGTAAGCATAGGAATGGCTTCAGGAGGAAAAAAGGAGACAGAATGTGAATCTTGTAAATCTATTCTAGTAGGCTGTAATTAACTTCTTTTTAACCTGAAGAAATTGCCGAGAGATGGTAATTAATATTGTTCTGAGAGTCTGCTATCAGGAGCCTTTTTCAGTTTCAGACTCCTCCGTCGGTTCATAGCTAAAAGGACTCTTTTAACCAGAAAGGTAGTAGCTGATCAACTTTAGGCTGTGTTGGTTGCTCCGTTTCCCGACGCGCTACAGTGATTTTCCCCGCACACGTTTTTCAAACTGCTACACGGTGTACTTTTTTGCAAAAAGTTTCTATACAAAAGTTGTTTAAAAAAAAATCAAATTAATCCATTTTTGAAAAAAAAATTAGCTAATACTTAATTAATCACGCGCTAATAGGTCGCTCCGTTTTCACATAACACACGGAGCGACCATATTATCAGACAAAGTTAAGAGCAATGATGAACACTATAGCAAATTGGCCTATCAATAGCCGACCTGAAAAACATGGAGCTTGTCTTTAGGAACACTGAATCAAATGATGCCCCGCTTCTTTTCTTTTGAAGCTATAAATAGCAGTGGTCCAACTATGAATTTTCCAAACCAAACCCTATAGAACTCGACATAATCCAGCAAGTACCATGGTCCATGGATGATTAAGTTATTCGATTTAACAATTTTTGGATGCTTCTAATCTGATATAAAAATATTCTAAATGTGCACTAGTTTCTGCACTATGTTACGCGTTTTTTGGGGTACGCTACCTGGAAAAAAGTGACCATCATCTACAGAAGAGTCAACCAATGACGTGGCGAATAGACGCTCGCGTGCACCGCTTAAATTCTCAGTTACGAGTATTAGTGGTTTTTGAATCTCCTGAAAATAAAAATAAAAATGAAGATTAAGTGTTTCATGTAAAACGAGGTGATTTGTGCTTTAGTAGTTTTGAACGTGGAATTCGACAAAATTGTTTGGTTTACTCTTGACTCTGCTTGACTTGTTTTGAACCCAGCCCTCCGTTAACGCTCTCTTACTATTATAGTGTGTTGTTCACTCAAAACATTCAAAGGATATGTTTAAGTGGAGAGAAAATAAAAATTTTGATAATATACATAAAACGATGTGAGACATTAGCACATAATTAATTAAGTATTATTATGTTAAATTTAAAAAATAGATTAATATAATTTTTTAAAATAACTCTATAGATTTAAAAAACATATCGTTTAACAGTTTAAAAAATATACGCATAAACCATATAGTTTTTCTCTCTTTGTACACAACCAACAGTTTTGGTTTTGGTGTTGATGGATGATGGATGGAACCAAGCTTAATTATAACAATTATTTAAAAGCACAAACAAATGAATTAAATATTAGAAACTTTAAATTTTGATTTATAAAATTTTCTTAGAAATACCGATGAAAAGTTCACGTAAAATTAATCGTACCATTTAGAATATTAGAAAACGTGTTCATGCTAATCCGTCATCCGTTAACAAATTAAAAAGAACTGCCCTAAATATGCAATTGTAGTGGTCATATTTTCAAAAAGAACACATCAAAAAATGATTGAAAGACCTCATCTGACGGATGATCGTCCGATAATCGCACCCTTAATAAAAAAATGAGAAAGAACGGGCATGGCAATATATGTTATCTGATCAAGGGGGGTGTGAGTATGTGACACCTGAAAGTGTGACAAATATAGACGCGTACTTTCAGTTGTATAATCATCGTTTTGGAAATTGGAAGCAGACATGAAGAACCTGGACATATATATATATAGCTAGCTAAGGTCCCAAATTCCCAATCGTGTTAGGACACATTCTGCACTCTGTGGTCCATGTATATTGTACGCAAGTACATACAATCCTGCAACAAATCATTCACACGTGACCGTATGACCCCACACCAACCTATCGATTATCGAACAGTACTGTGCTACACAACGATAGCATCTCGAATATAATCAAACGTGACATTGGTTTGGCTTTTTCTCGATGGAGTATATATACAACATTATTTCGATAATTTTTTTAAAAAAATATAACTATATTATAATTATAATTAAAATATAATTATATTGTAAGCAATAAAGTGTGGCAGGTCGGTTAGCACCACGTGCATATGTGCGTGAGGAGGCGCCTGGCAGCAATTTTTTTCTCAAATTTGCATGAATCTTAAGTCTTAGCACTCTTTTGAGAGTTTATAAAGTGAATGTTTTTTGAGAAAAACTGTCAGGCAATTTTGTAGCGATTTCGTTCCTTAATTATGCGAAAGATTATACTAAGGTGGTGTTTGAAATTCATGAAGATAAAGGCTAAGTTAACACACGTAAAACAAAAAAACCATTAGCACATGATTAACTAATTCTAATTATTATAAACTTAATAAATAGATATATTTGATATTTTAAAATAACTTTTGTATAGAAAATTTTCGTACGAAACATACCGTTTAATAGTTTAAAAAACGTGCTAACAAAAACCGAGAAAAAATCTACTTAGTTTTAGAACGATACCTAAGGCTATTCGGCCTTCGTACCTGAACTATGCTCACCTATATCCGCTAATGCCAAAATCTGTCGGCAGGCCAGCCTGCCTGTCTGTCCGAGATCAATGCATGTATACAAATCGGTATGTGATTAATTAATTAATTGTTTGGCTTAATCTGCAACGTGATGCATACGGCGACAAGCTAATCAAAAGCTATATATATACAGACAGATCGATGTACGACCACAAGTATGTACTGGGGTCAAATCAAGGATGATATCTGTAGGTGAGTAAAGCAGCGACGACATGGCCGAGAGTATTGGACAGTACGTAGACAGTCACATGCGTTTTCTCTTGAGAAAGTTCTTCAGACCAGCGACTTGTTGATCGATCGATCTCGGTGCCGCTGCTTGCATTTGGTGGCGCATCACTGTCTCGTCGCAGTGTCGCACGATCGACCACAAATACCAGAACTACTCGTGGCACGACACTGATTGTCTCCGGCCCTACGGCCGGCACCTAGCTAGCTTAGCCCCTGTTTAAATCCCACGTCAAATTTTTACATCATGTCACATCGAATATTTGAACATCTGCATGAAGTATTAAATATGAGTGAAAAAAATAACTAATTGCACAGTTTGCGACTAATTTGTGAGACGAATCTTTTGAGCCTAGTTTCGCAATGATTTGATAATGTGATGCTACAGTAAACATTTGCTAATGATGAATTAATTAGGCTTAATAAATTCGTCTCGCGGTTTACAAACGGATTCTGTAATTAGTTTTTATATTAGTGACCAAATAATCCATGAAACACCCTGTATAATACCCGATGTGACACGCCAAATTTTTATACCCCTAAATCTAAACACCCCCTTAGCTGATTGGTTGGAACGGTGATCATCCATGGCTCCATGCAAATGCATAAGCTAGCTGGTGGCTACTAGTCCTGTTCTAAAATATAATAAACTTTAGCATTCAAAATTTATTCTAAAATATAATAACTTTTTCACATATATCATTCAAATTCTACACTTACTTTGCGGTGGTGGTTAGAGAGGTTTTGAGGATGGTTTTTGGATCACCCTCTATTCTTTTTGATAAAATAGATGTAATTTTGATATTATGCAATTTCGAATTATGGGGTAGGACCATCCAACGAAAATTTCTGGAGCCGTTGCTGCCACTTTTTTCTCTCAACCAATCACAATCTTTTTACTTTTAATTTTACATATTTTCTTAATACCCATGTTTAACCTTAAAAATCATTATATTCTGAGAAAAAGGCAGTGGCTAGCAATCATCTGTTTCAGTCACTTGCCAGTGTTAGTGGAGTTTCTGGTACTGAGTTGAACAATTAGGATTTTTCTATGTCAAGTGATTAGTTCTCTACCTCCATTCTAAAATATAAAAAAATATAAAAAGTTTTAAGATTGGACATGTGTATCAAAAGAAGTTGGTGGAATTAAATGAAAGAAATGTTTTGATAGAATTAGAAGAAAAATTAGATGAAGAAATTAAATGGGGAATATTCTCAACTTGTGAATTGTTAATAAGAGAATATAGTTGAAAAAGTTGTTAAATTTTAGGATAAATTTCAAATGATTAAAGTTGATATATTTTGGGATGGATGAAGCAGTTGTTTTGGTTTGGGTTCACGGTTCCGGAAGTAAATTTGCAAAATTTGGATCGCGATAAGCCTGACACGCCTCTACCAAAAATAAAACTTTCGAAATTATTTCAATTTGACAAAAGTTTGTTCGAATTTACTAGTGTTAATCTGTTCAAATTTCAAAAATTCCGTTCAAAAAAACGTAAAGGTTAATTTAAATTGTTTCTTGCAGATTTCCAGCACCTGAACAGCTCCGGCCTGCACCTGACGCTGCACCACCCGCAGAGCCCCTGCTCGCCGGCGCCGCTCCCCTCCGACCTCCCCTTCTCCGCCGTCGTCACCCACGATGACGCCCGCATCGCCCACCTCGCCTCGCGCCTCGCCAACAACCACCCGACATCGTCGTCTCTCCTCCACGGCCACCGCAAGAAGAAGGCCGGCGGCGGCGGCGGCGTCGCCGGCTCGCAGGCGTCGTCGTCGTCCGTGCCGCTGACGCCGGGCGCGTCGGTGGCCGTCGGCAACTACGTCACCCGCCTGGGCCTCGGCACGCCGGCGACCACGTACGTGATGGTGGTCGACACGGGCTCGTCGCTCACCTGGCTGCAGTGCTCCCCGTGCTCGGTGTCGTGCCACCGGCAGGCCGGGCCAGTGTTCGACCCACGCGCGTCGGGCACCTACGCCGCCGTGCAGTGCTCCTCGTCGGAGTGCGGCGAGCTCCAGACCGCCACGCTCAACCCGTCCGCCTGCTCCGTCTCCAACGTCTGCATCTACCAGGCCAGCTACGGCGACAACTCCTACTCCGTCGGCTACCTCAGCAAGGACACCGTCTCCTTCGGCTCCGGCAGCTTCCCGGACTTCTACTACGGCTGCGGCCAAGACAACGAGGGCCTCTTCGGCCGCTCCGCCGGACTCATCGGCCTCGCCAAGAACAAGCTCTCGCTGCTCTACCAGCTCGCCCCCAGACTCGGCTACGCCTTCTCCTATTGCCTCCCGACCTCGTCGGCGGCGGCGGCGGGTTACCTGTCCATCGGGTCGTACAACCCCGGCCAGTACTCGTACACGCCCATGGCGTCGAGCTCCCTCGACGCCTCGCTCTACTTCGTCACCCTGTCGGGGATGTCGGTTGCCGGGATGCCGCTCGCCGTGTCGCAGTCGGAGTACGGCAGCCTGCCGACGATCATCGACTCAGGCACGGTGATCACGCGCCTGCCGGTGAACGTATACACGGCGCTGAGCAGGGCCGTGGCCGCGGCCATGGCCGGCGCGCCGCGGGCACCGACGTACTCCATCCTGGACACGTGCTTCCGGGGCACCGCCGCGGGGCTGCGCGTCCCGCGCGTGGACATGGCGTTCGCCGGCGGCGCGACGCTGAGGCTGGCGCCGGGGAACGTGCTCATCGACGTCGACGACTCCACGACGTGCCTGGCGTTCGCGCCGACCGGCGGCACGGCGATCATCGGGAACACGCAGCAGCAGACGTTCAGCGTGGTCTACGACGTCGCGCAGTCCAGGATCGGCTTCGCCGCCGGCGGCTGCAGCTGACGACTCAAACTGCAGCTGGTTGACTCAAGCTAGGTAAAAGAGCAATGCTTCTTCTTCTGCTGCCTAAATGTAAATGTATATACAACAGTTTTGACTTCTGCTCAGGATCACAAGTGCAGAAGACAAACAACTACTTAACTGCAAATTCATTCACATGTAAATGTATATACATGTGCAGGAAGTTACAAGTGTGGCTCTAGGACCTAGTTTTACATGCCATAAATAAATATAGATGTACAAATAAATGTAGGTGAAGATAATACTTATCAGTGTGAAAGATTATTATGTCATATGGCTGCTTGTTAAGCCTGCAAGCAAAATGTTCATCATGTACATGTAAACTAGAGGTGAATTTGGGTTCTAAATGTTCAGGGTGAAAGAAAAGCAGTATAAGAACATGAAGATTTGAGTTATCATTTATCATTGGTTAATTAATATGTAAGTCTGTGAGTCATTTCAATAACATGAAAATTTGCTCTTTTTTTCCTTGATGGAAAGCGCCATCACTTCAATTGTTTGGACGTTCGACTCAGACAGTTCCATTGTTAGCTGAAAAAATGAGTTCACATACTGCACATGTAACAAGCTGACTTCATGATTCAGAATTTCTGTTCCAAGATTAATCAGTGCAAACAATAATTGCAGCATCTGATATCTATTGACGGCGAATTTCATGCCTGTAAATAGCACAATTCGGTGACACATGATTTTCAGCGTCCATTTTACACAACGCTAAGTGGTGAACAACTTAACAGACGATCAGTTCTACACTGGCTTATAGGATGCCAGTATCATGCCAAGCAGATGGTGCTAAACTCTGCACAATAGTAGGTTATATCCGGTGACTGATTACCTTGCTTAATGCACCATGACAAGGACTGCAACCAACGAGTGACACTAGGAATCCTTCGGAGTCGACTGGTATGGCATCAGCTTCAATCAGGGCCCTGTTCAGGCGCATACAACCAGATCTTGTCAATGGATGGGGCTTAAATACCTAACAGAGAAAAAGAAGACGCTGGGCATGCACCCCCAGTGAAGCTGAAAGGCACCACATGGGATCTGCTTGCGGTTGCAGGCGTTGTGTCACTGGTGCTTAACAGCAAACAACAGTGAAGATAGATTTGTCTTGGAGCTGGCTATGCCTATGGCCTGCACCTGCATATATGATCATACAAAATGTTTCTTCAACATTGACAGGTTAGCTATCAAAAGGAATCTACTTATTCAGTAACTTTTTTCTTCTATTTCTTATTATGTGATCACTTCTGTGCAAAACATTACATTTCAGTTGTGACTGCAGAAAACCAAACCTCTGATGGTGAAAAAACTGTAACCTGTTTAATGTTTCAATTCTGATGTTGCTGTTATATTAAATAGTAGTGGTAAACTCAGGACTTATGATTTGGTTGATTATCACAAAGAAAATAAGTCAAAAAACTTGCACTGCTTTTCCTTTTCTGTTAAAGATCCAACTAAACTTGCCAAGAATAACCTACTAAATTCACTAATTATAATAGTATCAATGCATTGCTGTGGTGACAATCATTTTCCACAGCGCAGATTCAATTCAATTCTTGGAGAGTTACCATATAATAATTTTAGTGAAAAATATATATGATTTGCGTTCTTATATTCATGCATTTAAATGTTGTTTTCTGCCAGTAACTGGTTAGAAAGTATGTACTAGTCCAGTATTGTAATATAAACTCTGACTCAAACCAGTTGGTTTTAATGACCCAAAGCGATATACATATAGCTTTGACAAATTTTTATATATTATGGCCCAGGAAAAACAGGACTATCAAGATGAATTTCCTTTGATCCAGCATAAAATGTCTGTAGAGACAAAAATATATGGAGTAATACAAGTTATCTACCATGGAATTTGTTTATTGACATAATCTTGTCTTAATATCATAAACTAATAAGTAATAACAAACATAATTTGGCAACCTAAAAACAACATTCCTCTACATGTTACTAAATTATTCAACTCATGGAGATCGGTGTGAGAGTTTACCAGTTTTCAATTGAGTAGACCTCTCTCAAGTAGTCAGCCCCAAGTTTTGATGTTTCAAGATTCAAGCTCCAAGGAAGCCATTTGTCACACAACTACAACTCATCTTACTCATCCTAAATTGATGTAAACATGTACTGGTGTAATGTAAACATGGATCTCTCTACGCTGCACCATTCCCTCTCATAAATGCAAGCTTGACAAATCTATACACAGGTCAATAAGCAAAGAATAGTGTTTCCATTTTAAAGTTTCCTGGTAAAGAATGATCAACACAATGGATAGAAAATACTATTTCCATAAATAGGTTTACACAGAAACTGGAAACAATATCATGAAATAAAACATAGTAACAATCATAGCAAGAAATGTTGCTGGATCTAATAAATACCTGATTTGTACTCAGCACCAACCTTACGAAGATAAATTGCTGATACAAGCATTGTTCAATTAAAGGATTTCCATTATGACAGCAAGACACACATGGCGTCATGGCCTAAGGAATGTGACCTTTTTCATTTCAAGTATTCAAACTAATGACTATGGTACTTATTTTATTTTCTACCAGAACTATCGAAGAAAACTGATAACCATTATTGCACCAAAACTGAGTAGCATTTGTAATCGAGTATGATCTGGTCAAACCTTCATTGCAGAATGATCTACGGCATCATGGTTGAAAGGGGCAGCTCATTCAGTATCTGAGCTAGTTGTAAGGTCATCACCACTAGTTTCTCCGCTGCTGATTGTTTCAAAAGTTCCCCCGCGGTTCTTGAATAAAGCAACATGCTTCTGATAATCTTCAAGCTCCTTCTCTAGCTTCTCAATAAATTGACTGGTATGTTCAAGGGATTGTTCATACCTATATTTCTCCAGGGCCTATGGAGTACAGAATACAGTGAAACATAAGTCGATTGAACATTTAATATTCTTTCATAAAAATATAAATACTATTGAGTAGCAATGTAGCACGAGAATAAACAGGTAATCAGCTACAAGACATGTTTGTATTAAGTTTAAAGGAAAAGAAGGTCGCATGACAACAAGCAACTTTGACCTACTTATGTACTCTGTTCCAGACAAATTAGTTTTAGCAAATATGATTACCTTCTGCTTTGAGAGAGTGTCTGGAGGTGACATAACCTTTGGCTGCACATAATTCTTACCACGATAAAAGATAATGGTATTGTTGGGTTTAATATCAATGACCGTGCCTTTGCTCAGCCGGGTCAGTTCCTCAGCATACTCATAGACCTGGCCAGGCCGACAAGGTTTGCAGATCACCTTCACAGTCTCATGTTTCTTCCAATGAAGGTGCATGTTAAGAACCACGCCGCCAAACACCCCTCTCCTTCCAACAGGAACATAGTTCTTTTTCTTCTCACCGGTTCGTTTGAGGTAAAATTTCTCCTCCTCGGTTAGAATCTCAGGGTCATGAACCGGCTCCGGAGATCTCGGGACCTCGTACTTCCTCAGCTTCTCAATCAGCCATTCTTCTTTCCTCTTCGCCTAAATTCACATCGCAATTCAACAATGCAGCATTTCTCCTCAATCAGATGCATTCAACAGTAACATAAACTTGCTAAATCAGTTACATTCCAGGACCAAAAAAAAAAGCTAATATACCTTCTCGAGCTTGTATCTAATCCTCACTTCGGGGTTGGGCGACTTCATCTTCTTCTTGGCCTTGAGGCGGTACCATTTCAGCTGGTTAACCTTGGCCTTCCTCGACATCTTCTTCTTCGTGGCCTTCGCCGGAGGCTGCCCCGTCCGGCCGGCTCTCTGCTTCGTGCCCGCCTCGCCGCCAACGGAAAATCTGGCGAAGCCACCGTCAGTGTCCAGCGTGACCGCCGTGCTCCCGTGCCGCACAGGCTGGCGGAACCACCATCCCCGCTCGTCCATCCAACGCTCGGACACCCCGCGGGGAGGCTCGAACAACGGCGCGCCAGGAGGACGCGGAGAATCGGCACCGCGCAACCGGGTCCAGGAACCGCTGAATTCAAGAGAGACCAACCCCGAGAGTGAGATCGAACGCCGCGGCGGCGAGAGAGAGAGAGAGGCGAGGGGGGCGAACCTGAGAGGGAGTAGAGCCGCGGCGGCGGAGCGGAGGGGTCGGCGGCGGAGGAGGAGACGGGGCGCGAGCGACGCCATGGCGAAGAAGAGGCGCTCCGGCCGGCGGCGGCGGCCACTTCTTCTCCGGCCTCCCAAACCCTGGACGCTTCAGTAGTTGGGCCCTAATGGGCTAGACTAGGCCCATGTGATTTCCAACGTGGGCCGTAATGGGCTTCATTCGGGCCCGTGTAAAAAGCATCTCTGTTCACAACAGACCAAGATACACGACATCATCCCGATCCCCATGGCCGCCTCCTCCTCCGTCCTCGCCTCGCCACGAGTGGACGACACCGCTGGTGAGCATGCGACGCGTGTCATCGCCGCGCGGCGCGGCGGATGAGACCTTGTTCCAGTTCTCACCGGGAAAGCGATGGTGGTGAGCGGGGCCGCCCGTCGCTCCTCGATCTGCTCTTCGGTTCGGTTTGGGTGAGTCTCTCGGAGCGCCTTTCCAGTTTTTTTTTTAATTACTCTTTTTTTTGTTTCGATGGATGTCGAATTGGCGTCGCCTGGAAGATTTTGGAGTTGGGATGTGTAGTGTTGTCTTCTCTGAATGATCATCTAACCGAGTAGATGAATAGATGGTGAATTTCCCCCTTTTTTTTTTTTTGTTCTGTGGCCTTTTGTCCCCGTTATATAAGCATTTTCATGAACTGCCAATTTAATCATTTTATTTTCGTGTTATATAAGCATTTTCACGAACTGCTAAACTAATCCTTTATTTTCGGTGCATAATTTGTCAACAAAATTTGTTATTTTTGGCGGATATTAGTAAGCCAGGCAGATAACTAAATCAACTAGCTTTGTGCAGGTACCAATAGCAATCCGTTTGGCTTCACCTTGAAGACCCTCCCAAACAGAGATGATGGTGATTTCGGAATATATTATAGTCTCCCTACCCTTTGTGGTAAGAGAATCGGCAATGCGGATTGGGTAGAGTGAAACTTTACTGAAATTAGTACTCCGTTGACAGAAGGTGTTATCCTGCTTGACGAGAATCGGTAATGCGGATTGGGTAGAGTGAAACTTTACTGAAATTAGTACTCCGTTGCTGAAGGTGTTATCCTGCTTCACCATCGGACTAGATTCATCCGTGTGTTATCCTGCTTCAACATCAGACTAGATTCATCCGTGTTTTAGTTAACAAATATATTGCGCGGTAGAAATTGGTGGTCCTCATCATCATACAATTCTAAAAACACCTTCTTATAACCATGGTAGAACATATTGTTACCCTTTTCTTGGTACTGCATACAGAAATTACAAAAGTTGATCACTCTCACCTGAGTACTTGACGGACCATTGCTTGGTTGTATTTATTCCAGATAAGCTGCCATACACTATACGCGTGCTTCTAGAATCAGCGATCCGAAATTGCGATGGTTTCCAAACCACCAAGGCGGATGTAGAGAAGATCATTGACTGGGAGAAGTCCTGTCTGGAGAAAGTTGAAATCCCTTTCAAGCCAGCACGTGTGATCCTTCAGGTATTTGTCTAAATGACTAAGTTTGTAGGAACTTTGTTTTCTATGTATGGCTTTGTTATGAATTGTGGCACTAGGACTTCATGGGTGTGCCTGCCCTTGTTGACCTTGCAAGCATGAGAGATGCAATATCTAAATTGGGTGGCGATCCTACTCGGATTAATCCAATGGTATTAATTAACTCCTTTCCCATCCTATTTGGGCATACGATGTTTCATTCCAGATATGCTTTCTAGTTTTATATAATTTTGCTCTTCCGTATTTAGGTTCCAGCAGATATTGTAATTGATCATTCAGTAACAGCTGATGTGGTGAGGTCCACAAATGCAGTACAGGCCAATATGGAACTAGAATTTGAGGGGAACCGAACAGGGAACGATCTGCCTGCCTCAAATGGGGTTCCTCAGCATTTCACAATATGCTTATCATACCTCCTGGTTCTGGCATTGTTCATCAGGTGAAAAGGAACAACGTTCTCAGTTTTTCCTTTACATTTGAACGTATTTTTCTCATTATAGGTTTCTACCGTAGGTAAATCTCGAATATCTTGGTAGAGTTGTTTTCAGCACGAATGGCCTACTTTATCCCGATAATGTTCTGGGTACTGACTCCCATACTACAATGATTAATGGACTGGGAATTGTTGGATGGGGAGTTAGAGGGATTGATGCTGAGGCAGCTATGCTTGGTCAGGTATATTATCAATTGTTTGTCTTTTACCGTTGGGCTTGTACTGAAGGTTCTATAATTTCTGAAAACCCATATTCAATATGATGTCTATGATTGTTTAGCTATTGCTACCAAAACTGATTTGTCCTATGTCAAAGTTTTGTATGTTTTAACGTGTACTGTTTTTCTTTGACCCTTCTACTTTATGAAGTCATGGCACATGAGTATATTTGCAGCCATAATGAATTATTATTATCTGATTACAATCGCCTATTCTCCTGCTAGTAATATAGATATCCGCAGATGGTCTACCATCTATAGCTTTTGGCATCTTTCATATTTTCATTCACTATTTGCCATAATAGTTGCAGATTAGACTGCTGCTTCAATCAGATTGGGAGATACTAATATCACAACCCCAAAACTCAATGATTGTTTTCATGATTACTTCTTGCCTTTGAGCAGCCCATGAGCATGGTTTTACCTGGTGTGGTGCGATTCAAGCTATACGGAACATTACGGAATGGTGTCACAGCAACAGACCTAGTTTTGATGGTGACTCAAATGCTTAGAGAACATGGCATTGTTTGGAAATTTGTGGAGTTCAATGATACTTTCTTTCCCAGACTATCCACACACCTTTTTCTATCGACAAAATGCCAAAAGTCATTATTTGTCTTGCTAACATCTGTAGAATTTTCCCTTTCAGAAAGCGTACTTTTGTAGTAAAAAATCTAAATGTAGGCAGGGTAATGGCAAAACTTGCAATGCCTGATAGAGCAACAATTGCAAATATGGCACCAGAGTATGGAGCAACTGTTGGTTTCTTTCCAGTTGACCATGTCACCTTAGAATATCTTAAGATGACAGGAAGAACAGATGAAGCTATGAGTATCATTTTTATTTCCCTCAAAGCTAGGCAACGCATACTTCAGCACTCAATTGTTAACTGTTGTTTGGAAAGAAAATGTATCAATAGGATGTTTCCATGTTTCTCTGATGATAAGCATAATTTGTACCCACAATTTCACTGGTTACTATCTAATTATTTGGCAATGCCAACTTCGTGCGTGATTTAGGTATCAATAATAGAGGCATACCTGCGTGCAAACAGAATGTTTGTGGACTACAATGAAGTAAGAAGTTTTTCACTTATTCTCATAAACAACATGTGAGGATTGTTGACTGCATGCTCGATTTTGGTTTCAGCTTGAGATAGAACAGAAATACTCATCGTACTTAGAATTGGATTTGGGAGATGTTGAGTCATGTGTTTCAGGTCCAAAGAGGTAATGCACACACTCACTTTGCAGCTTAGGTTCATCTGCATACATGGTTTTGATGAAGCTATACAATTGCAGAACTCATGACCGGGTTCCTTTGAAAAACATGAAAACAGACTGGCATGCATGCCTGGACAACAAAGTGGGTTTCAAGGTGCAGAATCGGCAGTTACTTCAATTGTCTGTATTTAATGCTTGCTAATTGAAAGGTTCTAATTGGTGAAAGAATAATACATTGAAGTATGTTCCAAGTGTTGGGAGTAGTTGCACAAGAGAGTAGAAGGCAATATGCCTAGTTGCACACGTATTTGTGATTTAAGTTGTTCCTGCCTGCCTGCCCTTGCAAACAATTTTCATGATTGTAGACTATTCAGATTAATTATCCTGATATTGTATTTTAGATAATACATTGTGGTCAATGCCCTGGCATACTTGAGTGCCATATATGTCACCAATTTGCACTAGTGAAAACCTCTATTATCATTTGTTTAATAAAAACCACTATAAATGGTGTCATTTGTCCAGTGTTGAAAGGTGAGGGTGAAAAACAAACTGTTTTGTAGTTCAAGGTCAAAAATTGACTTTGAGAAAAGTTCAATGGCCAAAAATGGACCTTTCCCTAAACAAAACATATGGAGTACTTCTGCATAGATGCCAGTGCAGCTAACTTTTGCTCCAAAAGATGAACACGACCATGTTTCTCGAAAATTATCAGTTTCTTTTTTAATTTAGAAGCTAGAATTAGTGACAGCTTATGGCATGTCTTTCAGGGTTATGCTGTCCCAAAAGGTTTGCAGGATAGGGTTGTAAAATTTCATTACCATGGGCAAACTCCTGAGCTGAAACATGGGACTGTTGTTATAGCTGCAATAACAAGCTGCACAAACACCTCGAACCCTACTGTTATGATTTGTTCAGGCTTGATGCAAAGAAAGCTTGTGAGTTGGGTCTTTAGGTCAGTACTTGTCATGCATTTTGTTATTATTCTGAACTCTCTAGCTAATACATGTGTACTCGCTCCGTCCCAAAATATAAGGGATTTTGGGACACATCCTATTACTGCGAATCTGGATAGACTCCCCGTCTAGATTCGTAGTACTAGTATGTGTCCCATCCGTCCAAAATCCTTTATATTTTGGGATGGAGGGAATACATTATTGTTTTTTCTTCTCTGCTTGCAAAGGCACTTAGGCTTTGTTCATTTCCGTGCGTTCCCAGCGCACACAGTGCGCACGGAAAACAGAACAGTCCATTAGCGCATGATTAACTAAGTATTAGCTAATTTTTTTTCAAAAATGGATTAATTTGATTTTTTTAAGCAACTTTTATATAGAAAATTTTTGCAAAAAAATACACCGTTTAGTAGTTTGAAAAGTGTGCGCGTGGAAAAAAAGTCCTGTACGCGCTGGTAACACAGCTCCCAAACACAGCCTTACTAATTGGCAGTTTTTATTTGTCTAGGTCAAACCATGGATTAAAACAAGTCTTGCACCAGGATCAGGTGTTGTTACCAAATAGAGTATCTTCTTAGGAGATAACTTCCCAAATATGAAATTCTGTATTGACTTTAATCAAATAATGCCTTCTTGAGTATTGCTATATGAAACCACATAATTCCTTCTATTCTTAAGGTATAAGAGTATTTCTAGGACTCTCTCTTGTACATCTCTCTAAATACTCTTTTATGAGATTGTACATCTATATATTTTGGTAGGGCCCCCATATTGAATATAAGCAGTATTCATGATATAGTACCAGAGCCAAATTAGTACTAGGATTGTCTCTAGCCACTGCAAATCTATCTTCCACTGCACTTGTCCCTCGGGAGGATTGACTTAACTCTCGCGGTGGCCTAATTGTTTTCCTTCGTCCTGGATGGTTGCCTCTGGTCATTTTTTCCTGCTACTGGATTGTCAAGTCATTTGGATCAGATCACTACACTTGTCTGGGTCAATCAGTGACCGCACTGCTCTTCATCCTAGGCAAACAGCCACCACTTCTCGTCGATCTGCCTTGGTCTTTTCCAATGCCTAACCACGTGCTACCCGGCCTTGTTTCTCTCATGCTTGCTCATACACCTGCTGTCGTGACTTGAGAGCATAGCGCCTTGGTCTTCTCCAATGCCTCATCACATGCTACCCGGCCTCGTTTCTCTCATGCTCGCGCATGCACCTGCTGTTGTGAGCATACTCCACCTGAACACTCTTTATTGTTCATCGCACTGACTCTTCTTCTGTGCTGCTCTTCTCTCATCTTTGGCTTGATTTGACATATTGCTCTCTACATCGTCTTCATCATGATTGTCTTGTATGACCCCAGATGAAAGGAGTGGCATTTTGCCAAGGCTGCATGCTTTGGTGACTACATCAAGAGTTGGTTGGATTTTGGATATACCTTTTTTTTTCTAGGTCTAGTACTTAGCGTCACTCTTTTCAAATGCAACGCTATTGCATACACGTTGCCTTCCAGAGGGGGGCGGAGTGTTAAGGCATAAGGACTCATTTCTTGGATTATTATGCATGAGAGCCCCCACAAGTGCTATTCATAACAGTAATGACCTTGGATACCACTATATGTTTCTTCAGTGGTTTGCTGAAGTACTTAAACGACCTAGATTTTAATTTAGTGGGGTATGACTGCAATACTTGTATTCTACCACTGAAAATGGTACTCTCGTCTCTTCACCTCTCATACAAAATGCCATTCAAATATAAACACTACTACAATTGCTATTTTCCTTGTTAGACATTGTTGTGGCTGCGGTTCTATCTGGAAACCGCAACTTTGAGGGCCGGATTCATCCATTAACAAGAGCTAATTATCTTGCTTCTCCTCCTTTGGTCGTTGCATATGCTCTTGCTGGCACTGTAAGTAGAAATGTTCTAGTTCTATGTTTTGAATGGTACATGCGGACTAATGAGCAATTGCATATGTAGTGTGTTTTTTATATTGCTAGCCAAGATAACCTTAGTGATTATCTTATGTAGTGTGTTTTTTATATTGCTAGCCAAGATAACCTTAGTGATTATCTGTACATTGAATAACGGACTACATTCAGAAACTGTGATCAGAGAAGTGTGGATCTTATTTCACATATCACATGGATTTTTACCTTTTTTTTTGAAAGACCCAGCTTTGCTGGCTTTGTATCAAAGAATAGGGGTAACTTTACAAACCCGTAAAGGGGCAAAAAAAGAAAAAGAAAAAGAAAAGGAAAAACAGAGAAACCAGAAGGAGGACACCTCATGCCTAGGCTCCACTCCACACTTGAGGTCTGGGATTCTTATTGTTTCATTACCTGTGTAGTTGATATCAATTTTGAAGGAGAGCCACTTGGAATTGGCAAAGAGAATGGGGCAATTTTTCTGAGAGACATGGCCATCTACTGAGGAAGTTTCAGATGTAAGTAAAACCCATCTGATATGCAATTGACGTGCATAGCATTATTAGTGTGAAATACTGGTTTGGCTTACCTTTTAGACCTTTACCATCTCACTGTTCTTCCTGCATCACTGCACTACTACTAGTTCTTTTGATGATAAACATGTAACATTCTAGGATGATTCTAAGTTCTCTAACTGTCTAGTGTTGATAATTCAAAACGCAGATGATTCAATCCAATGTCTTGGTTAATATGTTCAAAGCACTTATGAGGCAATCACGAAAGGCAATCCCATGTGTAATCAGGTGACTGTTCCAGCTGCAGATATCTACTCTTGGGATCCCAATTCAACCTACATCCGTGAACCCCCTTTCTTTAAAGAGATGACTATTGATCCACCTGGGCCTCATAGTATAAAGGATGCCTACTGCTTGTTGAGTTTTGGTGACAGCGTAACAACTGATCACATTTCACCAGCTGGGAGCATCCACAAGGATAGCCCAGCTGCCAAGTATTTATTGAGCACAGTGTGAAACCAAAGGATTTTAATTCATATGGCAGCCGCCGTGGGAACAATGAGGTAATGGTGAGGGGGACATTTGGCAATATTCGGATTGTCAACAAGCTCTTGGGTGGGGAAGTTGGGCCAAAAACAATTCACATCCCAACAGGAGAGAAGCTTGTTGTCTACGATGCTGCTATGGTTAGTCTACTTGGGTATACTGGCTGGTCTTATTCTTTATGAATTTCCATATACCATTGAATCAAGCATCCACTGACTATAGGTTTCCATTAACTAGTTGTGGGCTATTCTCATTTCTGCTTAAGTACATTCCAACAGGTTTATACAAAAGATAATATAATAACATGGACTTCTGTTAAAGTTTCTTCTATAAGTTCCTTCTTTATGCTCTTTGTAGAGGTACAAGAATGATGGGCATGACACGATTGTATTGGCTGGTGTGGAGTAAGGCACTGGAAGTTCAAGGGATTGGGATGCAAAAGACACCAAGCTGCTGGTATGGATATTGCTATCAGAATAATAAACATTATTCTTTTTTTCGTTTCTATAGGCTCATTGAATAATGTACATCTGATGGCAGGGAGGTAAGTCTGTAGTTACAAAGAGTTTCGAAAGAATTCATCGAAGCAATTTAGTTGGGATGGGAGTAATCCCGTTGTGCTTCAAGTCTGGAGAGGATATGGAATCACTTGGTTTGACTGGTCATGAGCAATACACTATTCATCTTCCAACCAGTGTGCGTGAGTTGCGACCTGGCCAGGATATTGTTGTTGCCACAAGCACGGCAAAATAATTCGTTTGTACACTTCACTTTGACACAGAGGTAATCAGAAAGGTCAATATATTTGATGCTCTACCTGCCTTATATATTATGTACTCACAGGTACTTATTTCTTTTCTCAGTCAGGCTCGCTGGTGTGTGTAACTTCGTATCGTTGTTTTTATATGAGAGGATACCAACATGAGATGTAAATAGTATCATATATATTTTTTATTTGTATTTTCTTAGAATGCCAGAACAATGTTGATTTTTTCAAAACTAGTGCCATGCTCATGCATTACAACGGGATTATGGGAATGCGGACAGATAGCTTTATGGGTTCAATTTTTCTATCTGGTTTTGTTGGTGGGTTGATTTTCTCGTGGAAACTCCGCTTTTAAAGTAAAAGAGTGTCGTTTTTAAAGTGGTAGATATATAATTTTTTATATCCAAAGCTTTATATCAAACTCTGCATAGTTTAGTGCGTAGTTTAGTTCTGTTATATTTAATTTCTCCAAGCGGTGGTTTGTAACCTAGGCATTTGTTTTGAGTATTTCTGTTTTTAACATGCTTTTGTAGGTGGAGCTGGCATACTTTGATCATGGGGGAATATTACACTATGTTATCCGGAAGCTTATCAATGGCATATTAGTATATTTGAATCCGCATGTTCATGACACGTTGAAATTATAGAGGTTTATAAGCTTGATAACTCAGCTCTTGTATATGTTTCTCATATTGTGTTACTTCTGCACTGTGAGGAATGTTAGACCTTGGCTGCTTTTCGTTTTGTTTCTCGGACTGAAAGAATGTTTTTCGACATGTATACTTTCAACAAGACACAGCATATATCATTAGGCTGTGTTTGGCACATCTACTCTTTGCATACGTAAAATGAAACGACTCATTAGCAATGATTAATTAAGTATTAATTCATTTTTTGAAAAATGAAATAATATAATTTTTTAAAGCAACTTTCGTATAAAAATTTTTTATAAAAAACACATCATTTAGCAGTTTGAAAAAACGTACGCGCAAAAAAAAAAGTAATTTGGAAACGAACTCAGCATTGGTCCTTCTCAATGTACAAGCAATTCTCAAGCAACATAGGGAATTGCCTACAGCATGCCTTTGGAATCCTGTCTCTAGGCAAATATGCCTACTATCTAGCTTTATTTTTTTACTACGAGATTACACAGATGATATGCCGGCCTGCTATTCCAGTTCTATTCCTGTTCTGGAGCCTCAAGATTGAGGTCAAAACCAAACGGTGCGCGGCTATCTTCTTGAGCAATCGGCGCTGTTTTGGAGCCGCCACCAAGGTAGGACACACCCTCGTTTCTTTCCGTTTTCTGCCAGTTCATGGTCTGATCAATTTTGTCTTGGTACACCAGCTCAGGTTGTTCCTCCTTCAGGATCAAGCTCCTCTCGCGCTGTTTCTCCTTAAAGACTATGCTCCTCATCTCAGGTTGTTTCTCCTTAAAGACTATGCTGCTCCTCTCGAGTTGTTTCTTCTCCAGGATCAGGCCTCTTGCAGGATGTTTCTCCATCAGGTGATGACTCCTTTCAGGCTCTTCTTCCAGGACAAGGCTCCTCTCAAGCTGTTTCTCCTTGAGGAGGATCCTCTTTTCCTTATGGTGGCCGGCCATGTGCCCTCCCAGGGCCTGATGCGTGGAGAACTCCTCATTGCAATGCTTGCACATGTAGGGGTGGCGCTTCTTCTCCTTCCTACTTGGCCCATCCTTCTTCACCGTCCTCTCTGCCTCTGTAGGCTCCTTCAGCTTCCTCTTCCCCTTCTTCCTCCGTGCTTCATGTTCGTCGCGGAGAACCGTGTGGGAGCTCCCCTTGGCTCCTTCCATGATGTTTGTGGCCAGCTCTCCTGCTCCAGCTGCAGCTCGTTCGACCGACTCATGCTTCCTCTTGTTGCTGCATGAAGCCGATGAAGGCGGTGGAGCTTGCAGTTGCCGCTGATCCCGGTCGTATCGACGCGTAAGTGTGAGCATCACACAGGCAGCCAATTTTTCATAAGTGGTTAAAGAGATGCCAGGCGTTGACATTGAGGAATTACTGTTACCAATCGGTCGTAGCGACGACGACAACAATGGTGTGTCACCAGCCGGTATTACCGGTGACGACGATGACGGTGTGCTCGACATCTTGAGAGGTGGGGTGGCACCCTTGTAACCTCTATTCGGATGGCTCCTGAGATGGCCAAACATAGACTTGTCGTTTTTGAATCGCTTGTGACACACCTGGCACTCTACCTCGCCAGAACGACCGCCGTCGACATCTACATCGGCTTCAGCTTCGGCGGCGTCTCCTCGCGTCACAGCTCCATGATCACCAGCTTCTCCTTCCGGTTGCGGCGAAGCTCCATGATCAGCCAGATCTTCATCGCCGGAGCTACCATCTACAAGCTCGTCGAGGGCACGCCGCGACATCCGGCTCGGATCTTGGAGGTACACAAAAACACCTCCGATCTGACCGGTGGCGGCTTTGGCAACCTGTAACGCGTTGGCACCAGCAACCTGCCAGCAGGCGGAGCAGACGGCCTGCAGGATCACCAACGAAGAGAGCCAGCTACACTTGCTCATGTATAGAAAAAGCAAAGAGCTAACCGAAGGAGGCGAACGGAGGTGGAAGACGATGAATCTCGCGGTGTGAACCGGAGCAGATTCACTAGGAGGCGATGGAGTAAGGAAGCTAGAAGCGGCAAACTCTTCGTTGAGGGGTGGGTAAATAGAAGGTGAACCGATTTGTGGTTGCGTTAATGGCAGGGGTTGATTATCCGCGGGGAAGTCTACTAGGCAGTTTTGATTTGGCATGATTTTCTGCCTTTTCTGTTTCCCTGCAGGGCTGGCTTTTGCATCTCTGCTGCTGGGCCTGTGCATATGTGTTGTCAGGTTTTAATGTAGTGGATTTATTACCTTCCTTACTCCATGAGTAGTAATAAAGAGAAGGGAATAAATCCGATCGATCGCTGCCCACCGATTTACAGGAGCCCTGGCACGATTCCACGGGCCGGCCTGGCCCATGTCTTGCTAGGGGTGCTTCATACGCGTTGTGGGCCAACCATCTCGTCGCGCCTAGTTGGGCCTCTTCATCATATTAGAGGTGGAATAAAAATAAGCTCGAAACTCGTGGTCAGGATCGGCTTATAGCAAGTTCGACTAAGATCAGCTCAAACTTGTAATCATAATGAGTCGAGAAGAGCTAGCTCGTTAAGCTCTAGCTCACGAGCTGCTTCTTTAGCTCATTAGTATAAAGAGATTATCATATTTTTATATACTTAGTACTTATTAACTGATACTTAGTTTTTCTAAGTTACATTTGAACTATTTGCAAAAAAAGGTGCCCAGTGCTCCTCTCTACTATACACCCAACTAAGACTTTTTTTTTAGAGACGGTATAGCATGGGCTAGTGTTTCTCACAAAAACATGTCTTTTGCAAGTACATAAATGTGTTGCATTTTTTTATCGCATCGAAACACAAAGCACAAAACATGTGTACACTCACGTACGCAATTGCTAATACACCGTTTAATACAACGTCAGTCTATAAGTTGAGGATAAATTGCTAAACCTTGCATAATTCTTACTGAAGCCTACCTACACGTATGTAGATGTAAACATAAGAATTTAAACATGGTAGGTAATGCCATGCAATTACAAACTTCACCCCAATATACCGAAGTGATGCCCTTCTAATGTGGATTGTAATATTGATGTGATTGGCTAGTTTGGATTTTTATCCTACCAAATTTAATTATATTTGTTTATCTTTTTCCACTACTGGATAAGTGATCTTTGCCCGGATGAAAAAAATCACATTAGTCCTGATTCGAATAGGAACCAGGACTAAAGATCATTTTTAGTCCCGGTTAAAAAGTGCGCCGGGACTTTATGATCTTTAGTCCTGGTTGGTATTACCAACCAGGTCTAAAGATCATCTTTACTCCCGGTTCACTTTTTGTCAGGCCGCTGGGCATCTTTAGTCTCGGTTAGTGTTACCAACCGGGACTAAAGAGCGATTATCTTTAGTCCCGGTTGGTAATACTAACCGGGACTAAAGATAAAAAGGATCTTTAGTCTCGGTTGTTGTTACCAACCGGAACTAAAGATTAAATACCTTTATATACTCCTTCTTTCTTCTCCAGCTCGAGTCATTGCTGTAAAGGTCAAGAGGAGGAAGGGAGGTGCTGCCAAAAATTTTTGTGAAAGTGTTTTGGTGATAATATATAAATCAGAGTATTCTAAAAGGTTAGCAATTTCATCTAGAAATGATCTATGTTTAGCATATTACATTTATAGCTATGTTTCTATACATTATTGTCTCTAAAAAGGTTTATGGAAATGATGAGAAAGAAAATTTGTTTAGAAAAATGATGTTACTTTTTAAAATTAAAAACAAGTGGATAAATATGTTATAAAAGAGATGACAAATTAAAAATATAGAAAATTACGATAAAAGAATAGAAAACCAAATTAATTTAAGAATCGTTAAAATAGTTAGAAATAATTATGACACATTAAAGATATTAAAGATATGTTTAGAATTTTAAAAAAAATTTAAACATGAATAATATGTGGGATTATTGTATAATTGTTATATGATTATTTACATACAATTATTGTACGATTATTTAATTAGTTTGACTTTCGTGAATTTTCTTTTTATGATTTTTGTGCATTTCAGGTAGATGGATCGGCAATGGATGTACACCGCGGACCGACGGTCATCAGAGTTTATTGAAAGCGTGCATTATTTTCTGAGTGTTGCCAATGCCAACAAGCATAAAGGTTTTATATGTTGTCCATGCAAAAAGTGCAAAACCAGAAGGAGTATTCTACATCAAAAACTATTCATGTTCACTTGTTTGAGTTGGGATTCATGCCTAGCTATAATTGTTGGACCTCGCACGGAGAGTTAAGGGTTGCAATGAAAGATGATGAAGAAGAAGACGTGAACATTCCTGACTGGGCTCAATATGGTGGATTTGAAGGAAATACAACAGGCGAGGTGGACAGGGTTGATGAAGATAACGACGGTGCGGATGATCTTGGTCAGATGTTGTGTGACATAAAGAATGACTGTGAAAGTGAAAAGGAGGTCCAGAATTTGGAGCGTATGTTAGCGGACCACAAAATGTCCTTGTACCCAGGTTACGAACAGGGGCACAAAAAGTTGGGTACGACGCTGGAATTCTTACAATGAAAGGCAAAAAAATGGAGTGAGTGACAAGACATTTGGCGAGTTACTGAAACTCGTAAAGTACATTCTTTCGGAGTGTAACATCCTGAATATTTCGACTTTGGAATACGGAATTAAAAATTCAGAATAACCAAAAATCTTTTTCAAAATACATTCATGCCTGAACTAACTCAATTCGATCTGTCGTTTTTCGTTTACACGTGGGCTAGTAGACGAACGTCTGAGGATATGTCGGTATTTTATTTCAAATAATTATTTATTCAAGGAACTATGATTTGCATATGCCAATTATTTTCGAAAAACAAAAACCCTCGGGCATATTTACTTTATAAATAAAGCTATATATCTATATGTATCACCATTTTGGATAAAACCCATTAAGGGATAATTTATTAAAACAAATACCGTTCCACTAAAGAAATAGCTTTGATTATTTTGTATGAACCTTTATATAGAGTGATAAGCTTTTGTAAATTATTTGCAAAATAATGCCTATTGGTAAAGTATTTACTAGAAACCTTAATTGCGAAATATAAATTCCTAATAGGCTATTTTCAAAGATATGACCTCCTCAGCCAAAGTCTAGTCCTAAGCATAATTTTAGTGTGCTTGTTAATTGTTTACTTGTGTGTGTCTAGAATCTGTGCCAAAGATCTCGATTAAATCCATCCTTGAGGACCTAAATTCTTGCCATGCATTGAATTCCTTAGTGTTCGAATTTCGTAAATCGATCCTCTTCCTGAATTGAACACCTCTCGGGGTAATATCCCTCCTTTGTCTTCTCGACCATCCATCTATTCTGGTAATTGCGGTTCTCTAATCAAAGTCTCGAGAGCTATTGTCAATTATCAAAATGTCACGTCCCTCCTTGACATCCTCGACTACCACAATTGAATATTAAACCCAACTCTGTTTAATCGAAATTTTCTCTGTTCGAATTCTTTTTCCTCATAAATCACTTTATTCAAAATTCCCTAATTTAGTCCCTTCCTCAGAATCCTAGGACTACCGATGAATTCGTATATCGAACGTTGATTCGGTAACGCGGTCCATCCATCCGATTAAATTCGGAGAAATCTCTAAGTCTGATCCTTGCCCATCTAAATGCCAGATTAAATTCAAGAGCTCACTTAACAGTCCAATTGTAATTCAAACTCAAAATTAAATGTCCATTTATACAGTCCCTTTACAATTTTGGAATTTAATCTCATTCAAATTCCATAATCCAAATTCCTATAAAATTACAAAACATCCTATTCCTTTGGACTCTTTCCTGTTCGGCCCAACTCTTTTCTCCCTCCCTCTCCCTATTGGGCCAGCCCATCTTCCTCTAGGCCAGCCTAGTACTCTTCCCTTCCCCTGGCCCAAGGCCTGCCCAACAAAACAAGTCTGTTTGTTGTCCCTCTTCCTCAGCCAGCTCGCACGCCAGGTGTTCGACGGAATGCCTGCAAGCGCCGAGCCCCACGGCTCCCCC
>BDMV01000006.1:16168632-16219439 GCA_008326285.1 Oryza officinalis | reverse complement strand
GTCGCGCCGGCCGGGGCGGCGGCGCTTCGGCACGGCCCGGGGCGGCACAGCCGGGAGGCAGCGCGCCGGGGCTCGTGGCCGGGCAGGAAGAGGCCGGGGGCGGTGGCGCGAGGCACGGCCGGGAGGTGGCGCGCCGAGCAGGAGCGGCAGCGCGCGGCCGGGGTAGGTTGGCGCCGGCTCGGGGAGGGCGCAGGCCGGGCGTGGAGGTGCGCGCGTCGCGGTAGAGGCGGCGCTGGCCGAGGTGGAGGGGCGGCGCGGCGCGGCTTGCGCGCGGGCCGGCCACGGCGTCGGCCGAGCAGCGACGCACCGGGGCTCGGCTCGGCCTGGGCGACGGCCGGGCTGAGCGTTCGGCCAGGTGGAGGCGGCGCGTGACGCGGAGCGGCAGTGCACGGCAAGAAGGCGGCCGATCGAACGACAACGGCGTTCGGCCCGTCGGTGTGATGGCGACAGTGAGCGAAATAGGGCGGCTTTTATAGCCGTCGCAGCCGGCGGACAGCGACAAGCTGGCTCGGCCGAGTGGGGCCGACGGTCCTGTTGGGCGGTCGTCGTCGACAGGGAGTCATAGCAGAGCGAGGATGGGGCTGTTGCAGGACGGCGTGGACGCGGCGTACGCGTTCGGTGTGGACTTCTCTCTCACTGTGTTGCCGGTGTTTTGGGGGAAGGCCTCGGTGGACTGGAAGCTTGGTGCAGGGGGAGCCGTGGGGCTCGGCGCTTGCAGGCATTCCGTCGAACACCTGGCGTGCGAGCTGGCTGAGGAAGAGGGACAGGAAACAGACTTGTTTTGCTGGGCAGGCCTTGGGCCAGGGGAAGGGAAGAGTACTAGGCTGGCCTAGAGGAAGATGGGCTGGCCCAATAGGGAGAGGGAGGGAGAAAAGAGTTGGGCCGAACAGGAAAGAGTCCAAAGGAATAGGATGTTTTGTAATTTTATAGGAATTTGGATTATGGAATTTGAATGAGATTAAATTCCAAAATTGTAAAGGGACTGTATAAATGGACATTTAATTTTGAGTTTGAATTACAATTGGACTGTTAAGTGAGCTCTTGAATTTAATCTGGCATTTAGATGGGCAAGGATCAGACTTAGAGATTTCTCCGAATTTAATCGGATGGATGGACCGCGTTACCGAATCAACGTTCGATATACGAATTCATCGGTAGTCCTAGGATTCCGAGGAAGGGACTAAATTAGGGAATTTTGAATAAAATGATTTATGAGGAAAAAGGATTCGAACAGAGAAAATTTCGATTAAACAGAGTTGGGTTTAATATTCAATTGTGGTAGTCGAGGATGTCAAGGAGGGACGTGACATTTTGATAATTGACAATAGCTCTCGAGACTTTGATTAGAGAACCGCAATTACCAGAATAGATGGATGGTCGAGAAGACAAAGGAGGGATATTACCCCGAGAGGTGTTCAATTCAGGAAGAGGATCGATTTACGAAATTCGAACACTAAGGAATTCAATGCATGGCAAGAATTTAGGTTCTCAAGGATGGATTTAATCGAGATCTTTGGCACAGATTCTAGACACACACAAATAAACAATTAACAAGCAAACTAAAATTATGCTTAGGACTAGACTTTGTCTGAGGAGGTCATATCTTTGAAAATAGCCTATTAGGAATTTATATTTCGCAATTAAGGTTTCTAGTAAATACTTTACCAATAGACATTATTTTGCAAATAATTTACAAAAGCTTATCACTCTATATAAAGGTTCATACAAAATAATCAAAGCTATTTCTTTAGTGGAACGGTATTTGTTTTAATAAATTATCCCTTAATGGGTTTTATCCAAAATGGTGATACATATAGATATATAGCTTTATTTATAAAGTAAATATGCCCGAGGGTTTTTGTTTTTCGAAAATAATTGGCATATGCAAATCATAGTTCCTTGAATAAATAATTATTTGAAATAAAATACCGACATATCCTCAGACGTTCGTCTACTAGCCCACGTGTAAACCAACTTAACGTGATTTTCAGTTAAAACTGTTGTGGCATAGGTTTATGAAATAATTTGTGAAAACTAGCTTTATGCAAATAAACCAAGCCATCCTTGAACCCCTATGAACATTATATGCACTCTGTAGTGGTGGCTTGCTGAGTACGGTTGGTACTCACTCTTGCTTATTTACATCTTTTAGAAAGGTGTTGGTGTCGACCTGTACATGTGCTATGCTGGCAAGGAGTTACCGAGGACGGTGGAATAGGGACCTAGGTTCACCAGTCGATGCGTGTGGGATAGGATGGACCGCCGCTGCTTCGCTTCCGCTACTTCATTTAGTTGTTTTGGTATTTTGTGTTGCTATCGACCATGCTTGGTCTATTCGGGTTCCATTTGGGCTACCCTTGTATTATTAATATATTGTAAGACCTGTAAGACGATGTCAGCTTGAGATATACAACTGTGCCATGTGTGTACCATCTACTGATCCAGGGAATGGTATTGTAATACACATGGGGTTCCCGGTATACAAAACCAGGGGCTCACACGGAGGGAAACGAATTGCCCGAAACAACATCCGAAGCTAAGAAGGTAGTCTGCCCTCTAGGTCTGAAAGTACAGAAGATACACGCATGTTTGAACGATTGTATCCTCTATCACGGTGAAGAGTACGAGAACCTAGAAGCATGCTCTATTTATAAGGCACTACGATACAAGATTAGACGAGATGACCCAGGTGATGTTGACGGACAACCTTCGAAGAAGAGAGTTTCTACTAAGGTGATGTGGTATTTTCCTATAATACCATGACTGAGGCGATTGTTCAGGAACAAAGCGCATGCAAGAATGATGTGCTGGCACGCAGAAGAACGTCAATAAGACGGGATGCTGAGACACCCAGCTGATGGGTCGCAGTGGCAGAACATCGACAGAGTATATCAAGACTTCGGAGAGGATGCACGAAATGTAAGGTTCGGTTTAAGTACGGATGACATAAATCTCTTTGGAGAGATGAGCAGCGGCCATAGCACTTGCCCTGTGACCATGTATATCTACAACCTCCCCCCTTGGCTATGCATGAAGCGAAACTACATCATGATGCCGATTATTATTCAAGGCCCAAAGCAACCTGGTAACGACATTGATGTATACCTAAGATCATTGGTTGAAGATCTTAAACTTCTCAGTCTATGAGTTATGTAAGTATTGTTTAATTAATTTTATTTCGTTCCTTAGCTCCTTGTATGTCGCATCGAATGATTGCAGTGTGCGGATAGCTGATGAAAACGTCATTTTTTCTCGTTGTAGAATGGAGATTCAAATATGCTGTAAGCAGGGAGCTTTCAGGGTTGGATTCATGGACCCCCGCAAAGTTAACACTACGGTGATAAAGAATTTTGAGCAAGAAACAGAGGATAATATTCTCCATTTTCTGGTGCAACAACATTTCAAGACCTTCATACTATTGCCGTACAACAGGTCGTGAGTTTTTACCTCCTTTCGTACCAATTTCCTTCTCGTACTCATACCTTGACATATATATCATCTCACGCAATTTGCAGATTTCACTGGGTCCTTTTTGTTATAGACCTTATTGAAAGCAAACTCCATGTCTATGACTCAATAGATAAACCGAAGGAAACTTTCACCAAAATTTTTGAAGTGCTAGACAGGTAATGCCATCCATTGCACTGTCATTATGAGTGTTGCTATTTGTACTATATATACGGATCTCGGATAATTAATCATAGCTTTCAACTATGCATAGGGCATGAACACGGTTCCGTACACTCGTCTGCGAGAATTTCGAAGAAAAACTAGATGTCAGGATGAACTTTTCGGTGAGTACATACTCCAAAATTATATTGAATTACTTAATTTGTTCTAAAATAAAAATATATATTAAATCTGTCGTTTCGATCTCCTTCAGTGTCCAAAACAGAAGCAAGGGACGAACTTATGCGGCTACTACGTTTGCAACTATATTCATACCATAACACATGGAATCAACAGTGGCAAAGATCTTAATGTATGTAAACATCATTCATACGTTATGTCTCGATTTCTTATTGATTTCATATATTTATATCTCATTTTTTGAAATGATAGGTTCTTTGGATGATGGAGCAACTCCCCCACGATGCATTTATACAGGCCGTTCAAGAACAACTGATGGGGTTTATCATGGATCAGGTTATTGATCCCGCAAGAGAATTTCACCATGATGGAAAACATATTCGTCAACCCCACCCACGATTAGAATAGAAGGATTGTAATACACACACACCCCATAGATTTTATGTGTATATGTAATTACTTATATGTCTGTATATATTTTGGTAATCTATATATGTATATATTCACTTATGTGTCTCTACATATTTTGGTTATAATATATATATATGTAATACACACACACACACACACATACCATAGATTTTATGTGTATATGTAATTACTTATATGTCTGTATATATTTTGGTAATCTATATATGTATATATTCACTTATGTGTCTCTACATATTTTGGTTATACATATATACATATGTAATACACACACACACACACACCACACATATAAATGCAATATATATGTGTAAATACATTTATTACATATATATATATATGCATAATATATAAACAAGCAGCATATGCAAATTCAAAAAAAATGTAAAAACATCTTTACCAATCGGGGCTAAAGATCCATCTTTAGTCCCGGTTATTGTTATCAACCAAGGCTAAAGTGTCCATCTTTTGTAAGAACCTGAAATTTTAATTAGTAGTTTAACATGTCATATGTTGTGTTTCTGATAAAATTTTAGGAGTTTCAAAAACTTCCATAAAAAAAATTCTTCGAATGATTCTTATGTTTAGAATGGCTAGACATTTAAACCTTTTGTCAAACCTTCGTTTGAGACGATGTGAAACCTTAGGGAAAACCGTCCATAAAAAAAAGAAACTTTAACAACCATATGGTAGATAAACTTATAGTTGCAAGGTTATGGACTGAAATTATTTTGTTTAAGCCTTGTCCAATTTTCAGTTAGTGCTTTGGCACTAATAAAATTCAGCAACACAACTAAAGAGCTGCTCGAATTCCTTTGTACGAATGGAATGAGGATGTAAGAGACCAAGCCAACTCAATACCAGATAATCCACGAATCTCCACCGTATTCCTCCATTTTAGCTTCTAAGCCAAATCGAAGCCTCTTTGTATTTAACTATATTAAATGACCAATCGGTAATTTAGAAAACGCCAGTCTAGTCATTAATCTTTCGCTTAGTAGATAATCTACCTGATCACGCATAGCATTTGGCTAGTAGATTTAGTAACTAGCGACTGTGTGCTTGTATACCTGTTTGTAGTGGAGTCCAATTTATTGGCTTGAATGATTTTCCTTGTTTTGTTGATTGGTACATGTTAAATAAACATAGAGACTCTACAACAAATCTAAGCAACATAAAATTCCATGAAGATCCTCATGTCACTTAGACAACCTAAGATGACCACTATGAAGGTTTCATAATTTTATCGCTCTTTTTATTACCTCAAGTATATCAAAACCTAATCGGCTAATCGGCAAAACGAAGCAACTTCTAAATGTGCAAAAAATTGTACAGAAATGTATAGGAACATAATTTATTAAAATACTAGATTATTTATCATGAGTTAATATATTTTTATATAATTTTTGCACTTAGTTTTGACCTCCTTAAAATTCAATTTAGTTCTCAACATACCCCTTTTCACCTTTTTGCCAGAATTAAAATATTTTTAATTTTTTAGTGAAACTTTAAAAAATGGAAACTAGGTAACTCCGGGTATCTCCACACCAGACCACACAATTTTGGCATTCTTCTAACTAGGTCAAACTATTTAACAAAGAAAGAGAGAAAGAAAATTATTGTAAATTCCTGAAAATTAACTAAAACGGATGTTTACGTGTGTTCCTACCCATCCTCACCATTGCCTAGTCTATCACGTCCTGGGCCCACATGTCATTGTCCCTAGGCTAGCTCCACCCTTGGTGCACAAAAAAAACTCGTGGGACCCACCCTGGGCACAGAGAAGACGCCGACACGTTGCAACGTCGTGGCAACTTCTCCTTCTTCACCGCCTAGTCTCTAGCTTCCCCAGCTATCCCTCCTCACTCTGTATGTTCACCATAGAGCCAAGGAAACCAGAGTGGGAGAGCTCCTTCTTGCTCTATTCGCTCTCATCTTCCTACCGGCCGCTTAGAAGACGCCTTCACCGCTGCCCATCTGGTCATCGTCGTCACCATCTTTATTGCATTCCCGACTCACCCCAGCACGCCGTAGCATTTGCTCTGATTTCGCCTCGTTTCTTGCAGCCGATTCTTGGGAACGCCAACCTCGCCACGGGTGCTCTGGAGCGCATCCATGCTGTCGACGTCACGCAGCCGCGGGATCATGTTGCCGTTCCCGTTGCCTCGAGGTGAATCCAACTTCGCCTCATCATCCTCTCTGAAACGCCCCAAGAATCCCACGGATCAGTGTAGCGAGGAGGGAGATCGACCACCGTCTTCTCCGACTCTGACCTAGCGCCTCCGTCGTCGATTTCCGTTCAACCGATTCGGAGAATTTAGAGTACGTGGAGCAAGACTCTGAGGTTGAGTGTGATTTCTCACAGCAGCAAGGCAAGCATCTAAGCACATAGAACCCATATTTTTACTAAAATGATTTGATTGTCAAACAATATATATGCACGTGTTGATTTACTCCAAAATTATCATTATTGGTTAGAGTTGTTTTTAACTTAATTGATGCATATCCTTCCTTGTTTCATTGTTATCATTTATCCTTGTAGCCACTAGATGAAAGTACTTGGGAATGTTTTATTGTTTTACCGATGCTTAGCCATGCTTAGGTCTAGTAGGGTTAAAAATCGATGGATGGAGCCATCGATTGAACTTATTCACCACTTGCGATATATGGGCATAAAATCTGATAACTTAACTAAATGATTAATATGGAAACATGCTTTAACTTGGACGAGTGATAGAGCGATGACGGGATTGTGATTTTCCCTGATACAAGTAGCCTCATCTGGGTTGTTAGGGACCGAACATGTTGACATCTATTCAAGCACCTTACGTATTTTCACACGCCAGGCATGGGACGGCTTGACTTAGTAGTATGTTGCAATGTGATCATCTACACTTCGCTGGTCATTCATGAGGGTGGTTTTCCCTTTAGAGTGCCCTAGGTGTGTCTGGTTTCGGTAGGAGGTTTCTCTCGCGATGGTGAGCCCGCCTTAGCCACATCACACACACGTGACTAAGTCGTTGGGGGCCTAGGCGTGGTTTAAGTGGTTGGGGTGTGACTAAGAAAGAAAATTTTGTATAATTGTTTTTTTTAAAATTTTTTTGTACACATCATGTAAATATCTGTTATTTGAATTTAACTTAGTAGGAGCCCCTCGCCGTTTCTCGTAAAAAAAGTACAAAAAAAAAAGCTTAACCAAAAGTTCATAAATTTACGAGTAAAGCGAGGCCTAATTGCTCAAAAGAACAAAAAAAAGTGTAAATGCCATGAAAATAAATAAATGGAAATCTGGGATGATCTATCGATGTGCTGGAACATAACTTCTTACCACAACTGTAACATGTCCATTCTGTGTGACAGTGCATCTTTACTTACTTCGTACTTCATTCAGTAGAACAATAACACCGCAAGTCCAGTTACAACAAAGGTCGTCACCAGTGAGTACATCTCTGACATGTCTTTAGCTCCTCGGGCGCTGCTTCCGTTGGCAGTTTGGTTAGTACTATTGGTGCTACTGTTGCAAACAATCACTGCGCACTCGTTTGAAAACAGGCCGGCTGAATAGTTTCCAGCGGCGCTGAGGTAGGTGAACATCGACTCTGCGCAGTTGTTGCTTTCGTCGTTGAGATATTGGCTGAAATTGCACCAGAACTCTTTCAGAGCCGGGCAGCAGAGGTCAGCAGGCCATGGCGGTTTGCACTTGCTGGTGATGGTCGTGTAGTTCTGGTTCTCAAAGTTCACAGGGCAGCCTGAGAGAGCGAAAAAAAAACCGATATCAGTAAAGGTCCACAGTTGGCGTACATGGTGTGTGCGCGCTTAAAGTTTATGTGCACGGAATACGTTTGCAATTTACAATTTGCAATCTCTTTTCTACAGCACTTTTGAAATATGCCCAGCATTAGAGATATGGTGGAGAACAAGTTTGATGTGGATTTTTAAGAAAACAAGTTTTAGGTTATTATTCTGTTTGTTTTGGGTGTACAGAATTCTTTGTTTGGAGGATCAAGTTCTGTAAAAGGAGCAAACATTAGAAATAAGTTTTTGAGGCGAAAACCACGATGAGTCTGTTTCTACTAATAACTCAACAAACTGATTTCAAGAAAAAAAGATTTTTATGATACTAGCAGTATATACTACAAATATAAATAATTTAAGGGTTAGATTAATTTGGTTATTATCGATAAATTTATGTACCTATCCAAACAGAGTTTAAGTTTATTGTTACTCTTATTTGCTGAATGTAAAGCTTGTGAGACCTTAGAGCATGTAAAATGATGTCTAATAATATGCTCTTTTCATTATCATGCAAATAAATTTGATGATATGAAAGAAAAAGAGGGAAGGAAAAAGAAACATTGTTGTTACGCATGACGATGACTTAGAGTTAAGTATTAATGAAAAGTTTGTTGCAAGATGGTGAAGAAAAGGAAAAAATGATAATAAAAAAATTATTTAATGCATTATTGATTAATTTTATTGTCTCTACTATTATAGAAGGATAGTCTGTAGTGCCATGAATTAATACAAAGAGCTTATATTAGACTCTACCTTTGTACATGTTTAGAGTATATCGTGAGATGTATGTGGGACATACCAGTCATTTTCTTTCTAGATCTACCATTGGATATCAATTTTCTTTTAGTAACATACCATATATAACCTTCAACATCGGAACAATAGATGTACACAACCAAACATGTATAATATGGTCTTAAATTAATTTTTTTTCGTCCCAAAATATAGTAATCTAAGACAAATATTACGAATCTAAACATGCTAAAATATGTCTAATCTAAAATATTTTGTAACATAGGTAGTACTTCCTCTGTCCCCGTCCCAGAATAGATGTCGTTTTGACTTTTTGCTGGTAACGTTTGACTATTCGTTTTATTTAAAAAAATAGTGCAAATATAAAAAAGGATAAGTCTTACTTAAAATACTTTTGATAATAAAGCAAGTCACAAATAAAATAAATAATAATTTTATAATATTTTGAATAAGACGAATAATCAAACGTTATAAAAAAAATCAAAACGATAAATATTTTGGGACGGAGGCAGCAGTACTTTAGAATGAAGATCTTGGACAAAATCATTCAGTAGTACTGCCGTAAGTCTGCTAATAAAGCCTGACCATGTTAACAAAAGAATTAATTGAACTGCAGAGAAGAGAAGCCATCATAGAGAGGCCATGCGTACGGTTGGCCTGCAGCAAGCTCCTCCTAGTAGCCGATTCTCCCATCATCTGGAGCACCCCGTCTAATCAATAGTTCCATACCAAGAACACAGCAAACAAGGAGTCATCAGAGAGAGAAAAAGCACTCACTGGAGGCAGGAGCAACAAGCAGGAGAGAGAGAGACTGACCGGACAATATGGGAGGAGACAAGAGGAGGAAGAACAAGAACACAAGGTTCAGATCAACCATGGCTTGAGATCGAGAGACTCACTATAGCATATGATTTCTTTTCTTCTTCCTCCTCCTCCTTCTGGATAGACAATACAAGAATGTTCGTGCAGATACTATTGGGATTTCGGAAGAGGGGAAATGCTATGGACTCACTATTGATGGTGATGGGTCAATAGGCAAGTTATTGATGGGTGCCCGTGTCAGCAGGTCAGTGCTTTATGTTTTTGATATGTGCAAGTTGGTTTGTAGCGATCCTTATTTTATACTTTTTTTTTCGTCTCAGAAAAACTTAACCTATGATAAAATATGATCTATTTTAAATTTTTGTTCAAATTTGTTGTCATAGGATATGTCATTCTATTTTAGATTAAGGTTTTTTTTCACGGAAGAAGTAAAATATAGCTTTCAATGCATTTAGCTTTTTAGCACACTAGTAGAACTGTACAAGTCCTTTTGCATGTCTAAACCCACTGTGAACGCCCTTAGTATCAACCGTTCGGGCGGAAGAAAAAATTCGGACCCTTCTCATTCCGAGGGAACAGTAGCAACATATGGGCGAAAGGTCCATACACTCAGGTTTAGCAAGCCTATTCAAATAAATTAAAATTTCAAACTACTTTTTCTCTGAAACTATTTATCTAAAATAAGAACTAATTATACCGTTGGATTTGTTACAATTAAATCTTCATAACAAGATCTCACATGACTACATTCAAAATGAGTTTTTTATAGAAAAAAATTAATATTACACAATGTTATTGGGATGTTTCAATAAGTATTTACGGATGTTTCACATAGTCGGTTGCAATGTTGCACGCGGTGTTTTGTATGTTTCAGAAGATATTTTTTTATGTTTCAATAATTATATCTCGTTGTTTCAATCATGATGATTTGAAAATATTTCAATAAAATCAAGTATTTGCAAATATATTGTATCATATGATTTTTTTTATGTTTTAGTAGTTAGGAGCTAATGTTTCATGTAATGGTGGTTATTGTTGTAGTTAGTCTTTTTTATATGTTGCATTTCTCTGCAACATTTCATGAGTTGAGTTTGAAACATGTTTGCAAGTGATAAAATAATTTTCTATAATTAGTGCAGCAACGGTTGATTTTTAACACACATATATATTCATCAAAATATATTTATTTGAGATCTTGTTATAAAGATTTAATTACATCGAATAAAATGATATGATCGAATCATAGATCAAATACGTATTTTAGAAGAAAAAAAAGTTTGGTTTAAAATGCAAAGAAGGGTGAGAGAAAGCATGAGCAAGAGCAAGGCATGCACATACACTTGCATGCATGCAGCAGCGCGCCAGGAGCTTAGGAGTTGTGCCTGTGCCAAGAGTGTGCTTGGGCCTACATGCGGCACAGTGGACGGGTGTCTGACGTTTGACAAATCATCGGACGTTCGATATTTAGGTTTCTCCAAAAGGTCAACACGACCTTTGCTTTTCAAATTTCTAATCGTACGTTTCTCATACTACTAAATTTCTAATCGTACGTTTCTCATACTACTAAATGATATGTTTTTTTAAAAAATTTTATATGAAAGTTGCTTTAAAAAAAATCATATTAATCTGTTTTATAAATTTTTTTTTCTAATATTTTAATTGATCACATGCTAATGAGCCACCTTTTTTTTTGCGTGAAGAGAAGTTTCCAACTTAATGAAAAGAACACACCATTATAAACTGGAAAGAGAAATGATGTGAGTACTACATCTTGGACGTCCAAGGGCTTTCACCGTGCTCCTTGTTGGCATTCAGCCCGAGCATGCCATATAGGAGATTCGGTGCCATGTTCGCTTCTAGTGCTACCCACCTGAAACCGTTCGTTCAAAGAGAGACACTCGTTCTTTAGCCGGCCTTATCAGACAAAGCAAGGCAGGCAGTACGGTACGCCTTGCGAAACGGGTCCGAAGCTACTGCTCCTCTCCTCCAACTTCTTCGCCACCGTCGAGCAGAAGAATGACGATGCCACCACAGAGGCTACCGTCGTCGGCTGAGCTCCCGATCTGCGCCGCCTGGAGAGGGAAACCGACGGCGGCATCAACTGGACGTTAAGGCAGATCAGCCGCCATTGGGTGGACTCGAGGAGGCCGCCGCTGCCATGTGGGTTGAGGAAGCTACCGCCTGCACCGTCTCTCCGGGCAGATCCCCCGTATGGGCTCGGGGAAGCCGCCGCCGCCCGCTACGTGGGCTCGAGATAGCCGAGGGAGGAGGCTAAAGAGGGGAGAGGAGTGAGGGGCGCCGATGCCGCCAGATCCGTCCCTAGCTCGTCGCCGGACCAGCCCAAAGCTCATCGGGTGTGGCCACCGTGGGGCATTCAAGCAGTGGTGGCCGAAGCAGGGAAGGGAGGGGCGGTCATCGGCTTGATCTGCCCTGCGCGGCCGCAATGCCGGGAAGCTCATCGCTCGCGCCATCGGGAAGCTCCTCAACCGTCGCCGAGGGAGGAGACCGAAGGAGGAGAGGGAGGGGCGATGGTGGCCGGAGCGGGGGGAAGGAGCGGTTGTGGTGGGCGACGACTCAATCTGCCCTGCGCGGCCGTGCCGCCGAGGAGCTCCTCGATCGCCGCCGAGGGAGGAGGCAGAGGGAGAGGAAGGGGCGGTGGTGGCCAAAGCGGTGGAAGGAGAGGGTTGGTTGAGGAAAGGGTGAAAGGGAGGAAAGGCCGAGATAAAGGTGCCCCTTTATTTTTTATTTTTACCCAATGGCTACAACACTATGAAACTTGTGTCTAATAAAAATAAAGATAAAAATAAAAATATTCGTGGCACGCTTTTCAAACTGCTAAACGGTGTGTTTCGTGCAAAAATTTTCTATATGAAAGTTATTCTAAAATATCAGATAAATCCATTTTTCAAGTTTGTAATAATTAAAACTTAATTAATCAGACGTTAATGACATCTTGTTTTACGTGAAATATTTTATTTCCATCTTTATCTTTATCTTCAGAATTTTCAAACACCAAATGACATGTGAAGTTCGGCATGCCACACACTCCACACTGCTACTGCCCTAATGAGACCATGGGAGGTGTTTTTGACAATGCTACCTTTCTGTTCTAAAATATAGCCACCTTGAGTTAAGGACGGAGAAAGTACAAGGGGAGCTTAACGTATACAACAACTGAAAAGGAATGGCTAAAACATGAGTAAGATTTAGTCACAAAATCTGAAAAAGAAAACGCAAGATCACAAAAGCAGGCAGATCAAAAAAAAAAGAAGAATGCACATGTGGTGTGATGAAATTATGATGCATGACTGTGACTCCATTCATCACGATTCATGAGTTCAAGTCCCAATGTCCAGCGCTTTTAATATGAAGATGATTGGATGACACATCGCCTTGCTTGCCATGGCTGAGGGTATACACCTTCAAATGGGCCGGGGCACGTGGACCGGCTCGGCATGTCCGTACTGTAGCTGGCTCAGGCACGACACGGCCCGTGGAGGCCTGCCGTGCCTGGGCCGACGCCGCGGCCCGGCGAGCCGGCACGGCACGACACGGCTGTTGTAGCGGGTCGGCCCGGAACGGCCCGCTACTTTTTTATAATCATTTTTTTATATTTATTTTCCTAATTTCCTACTTTTTATAAATTATAATCATATTTTTATTTTCCCTTTTTTTCTTTTAATTTTTCCCCTATTTTTCCTTTTTTTAATTTTTTTTCTATTTTCCTCACTGCTTTTTCATATTTTTCATTTTTTTTTCCTATTTTTCCTTTTTTGTCTATTTTCCTCCCGGGTTGCGGCCGGCCCACGTGCCCCCGCCGGCTCGCGTGCTGAGTCGTGCCCGTGCCGGCCCGGCCCGGCAGCGTGGTGGGCCGTGCCTGGGCCGCGCACGCGGCACGCGGGCCGGCACGGCATGGCCCGCTACAGGACACGGGCCATAACGGGCCGTGCCCAGTCGTGCCATGGGCCGTGCCAGCCCAGCCGGCCCACCTGGCTGTCTATAGCCGAGGGGAGCCGTGAAGCTTGGAGGTGCGCTGGTTGCTAGACGAGTGTCGTCTCCCGTGTGCACATGGATGGCCTAGGATTGAGGCACATCCAAACAATTCCCAAGTGCATATTGAGCGGCTAAACATTGCCATGCATTCCAAAAGCCAAAACATTTGTACAAGGCCACATAACACATTTCAACAACAGGTGAGATGTAACTAAGACGGCTAATGCTATCCTTTTTAACGGATGCAGCAGGTTTTGGTGGATGACATTTCCTACTCTTCCTTTTTCCTATAGTCGATCATTTCTGGGCAGTAGCGCTTCGACAACACTTCCACTTGTTCAATGAAGGGCTTCTCCCTGTGGCCACCTAAATTGCGGACCATCTCCTTCCATCGTTGACGGCAAACCTCTCCAGACCTAGAAGAGTGAACGAAACTCCGTTATTATAATTTTGTAACCAAATGGAACCAAACTTCAACTCGCATGGAAATACATGCCAATTTCAAAAGGTTTGAATAGGTTCTTGGCAATGCCTACAGTACGTCATATATTTTCAGCAAAAAGAAAAAAAAAAGAAGACAGATTGCTCGACAGCGCAAAATGTATGGTTCTCTTCAAGTCCTAAGTCAAATATTATACCTCCAATGCAACATCGATCACTATAGATAACAAGTACCTCCATAGGGAAAACTCTAAGCCTCTAATATCTGCAATCATTACCAAAAGAATAAACCTTGCTGATCTGCACTACTGTCTCCACATTACAAGACTGGCAGGTGCAATCAAACTGGTCAGCATGAAAGAATTCGCATTTGACTATTGCACATGTTACTGTGCATCCATAGTGAACTTAAATTCCTTGATAGGAATGTAGAGAGAAAAAAGACATGAATGGTAGTGACATGCAGCACAAGGTTTCCATTGAAATACTGGGTAGAGCAGATTATTTGACCTGGTTTTGATACTTCAGGGGATTGAATACCTGCTTTCATACTTTAAAGGGGGGTGGTAAAGTAATCGTACAACAATACTTTAGGGGTATAAGTAGATTTTTTTTTTCTGAACAAACATGATTGAAGGTTGTGACGAAGGTAGATTAGAAATATTTGAGCACTCACCTGTGATCAAGAAGGCTATCCCAGTCGATATCTTCAATACAAACAGCATCAACATTTTGAAGCCTAGAAGAAGATTCAGCGATTCAATATAAAATTTCATGATAGCAAGGCATAACGTGAGGAGACAAGAGGCCTAAAACTGGAAAAAAAAAACTAACCCACTATTTAATCCAATCCAACAAAGTCCAAGCAAATTAATAACATTTAAAATAATCAACAGTCGCAGCAATCAGAAAGTCTAATACAGGAATCTACCATTTTAACATCTCATCAGACAGAATTTTGTTCAGGTATGAAGAGAAGATGTGCTCCATCGGTCCATTGAATGCAAAAACTAAATTGTAAATTAGCTTTCATAATAAATTAAATGGCATGTCCTGGTATGTGCTATATTGTGCAGTATGCCCATTGAGGATAGGGATTTCCCTTGATTCCCTAAGAAATTATAGTGTAGCATATAGACAACTTCAAATAATAGAGAAATATTTTCCAATTTTCATGCCATCAGTTGACACTCATCACTCACCAATTGGGTTCAATGTCAGTCGTGCATTTATTTAAAACCGAAGGCGCCCTTGCACCAGTAATTAAAAAAAAGGAAAAAGAAATCAAAGCCTAGTTCCCAGTTCTTCATCAAATTTGAGACCATAAAACATGGTAACATAAACAGGATAGGCAAAGCAAAAACTATCTCGAATTTGTGATGAATCCATAGTACTTCTAATGTTTGTAGTATTATATACATGCACACTTGAATATCAATAAAAATAAGTGCAAACCATACTACCAATAAGCTTATGGCCATTTCGACAAACCAGACTAAACTGAAACAACTACTATTTTAGAACTCTTGGGTATAAATGACATAGCATTAAATTTTGCAAAGAACAATTAATTTGGTAAAATCTGTACAAACTTACGCTTCCACCAATCGGTAATCATCAGTGAACCAGACTAAACTGAAACAACTACTATTTTAGAACTCTTGGGTATAAATGACATAGCATTAAATTTTGCAAAGAACAATTAATTTGGTAAAATCTGTACAAACTTACGCTTCCACCAATCGATAATCATCAGTGTCTGCCCAGATGCCTTTCTGAACCAGTGGTGATGCTAACTGGTAGTACCTGAAAGTGTGGATTGAATTAATTCGACATGTACAAGTACAAGCAAACAACCTACTCTGATGATAGCAAAGTCATCTAGAAGCATAAGATTTATGCAATATAGAGCAGGTTTAGCTGTACAAAAAGGATGGGTATTGATTAGTTAAAGTTCTGTCAAATGCACATTGCTTAAAACCTCAACAATTTCGCCTGTGGGCAACACTCTTTCTGTTATCGACTTGGCCAGTCAATGTCATGTAATCATGCACACAGCAGAAGACTAGAAGAAATATACCAATGGATCCAATAACAATAGAAAGCATGAGTCCCCAGCAGCATATGAAAGAGTATGGAAATCAGGAAAGGATCCAGAAAAATAGGAAAAAATAGATTCCTATGTAAGGAGGCACTGTAGACCGTAGGTATACTACTCCCTTGGTTTTTGGGTTTCACTTGTAAGTATTAACCATGGCACAGATACCAAGCCAACAAAATTTTATGACTAAAATGACTAAAAAGCCCTAAGGTGAAGAGGAATATATGTTTTTCTCATGACATATATTTCTCTTTTTAAAAACACTCTAGGTATTATTATTGCCCAGACAAATCTGATGTGATACACAGATAATGATATGATCACAGCACTTCAGATCTGGAATCAGCTGGGAAAAGAAAACATAAAGTACTGGAATGCAGGTAGCTCAATACTAACCATTTAATGCAGCAATTCTTGTGATTTCGGGTTGTCAATTTATCACTAATGGCTTCCCATGCAATGTTGTCTCGTAACTGTCACAAAAAGCAAGTAAATTACTTCATAACAAGGAATGATGAAATAATAATGAACACTGCCAAATATGCAAGCTAGAGTGAAACAAAAAGTATGAATAGTTGTAAAAATATGACAGCAGGCCTGGAATACACCAACGGACAGTCGAACAGTAGTAAATAGCATACCTTACGATAACCAGCATCATACTCTTGATGAGCTTTCACTCGCAAGTCCAAGTTCACCAAATCAAACAAGTTTTGGTACTCGTCCTGAGTCCAATGACCTGAAATATAACCAATGAACACACAAACAGTAAAAAGTTATGAACCATGGTATACATTTTATTTATATGATTGCGTTGTGTTGCATTCATTGCACAACAGCACAAGAAGAGGAATCAAACATCATTTGCATAGCGAAGCTCAAGTGGACCCTTCATAACTTACTCTGCAAACTGTCTTTCTGTTTAACGGAAATGCAAAATCTCGCAACTGACAATGAACTTCAAGTACAAAATACAATTTCATAGTCACCACCGTATTGTATGAAGTTTTTGCATGTAGTTTCCAGTATGTTGAGAGTTAGAAAAAACAAAATATGACAGATTTGTAACAAGTTGTGTCTAGGGCTGGGTATTCGGTCTAGACCAAAAATTCGGTCTGGGTAGTTCAGCCTTTCAAAATTTTGGTCTTTAGAAAGGAGAAACCGATGCTGCCAACAAAAATTCATGAACCAACAATTCGGGTAACTGAACTATCAGTCCAGTCTTCTGTCTTGCCCGAGCTGATCGAATTTAGCACAGAGCATATCAAAGTCATTAAGCCAGCCTTCGAAATGATTCTTAATCATCAATTATGTGCTAAATAGACAAATAAACTAATCAAAATCTCAAACAAGAAGTCAGAGATCACAGGTCCCAATTACAAAATAACAAAAACTGACATCTGAGAAACCAGTGAATGGGCATCCACCACTTGCCTCTGGCGCTACAGCTAGCCTGCTGCAGTCCTTCTCGTTGGCTGTCAATGCCAGCTGCCCAACCCACACCTCCCAGGCAGCAACGCCCCTGGGTGGCTATGCCTCGCCATCTTAGCCCGACGGCTGAGCAGCCTCTGCCCCTGCACTGTCGCCGCCTCGCCTCTCCATCCCTGAGCCGTCAATCTGACGTGCCTGTGGGTGGTGGCATGCTGGACCGGTGGCTAGGGTTGAGAAGTACGCAAATGGGATGGGGAATGGTGTCTAGAACTACCTGGGACCTTGAGGAGTTGGGGCCTGTTGGGGTCATCTACTGGTGGAGGTTCAGGCAGTTCGGGTACTGACGTACAGGACCAAACAGCCTAAAAAAAGATCAGTCTTTCCGCACCAATATATGGACCAAGCACCATTGGTTCGGTGACTTCGGGTTTGGTTTTTGGTTTTGGTCCTTTTTGCCCACCCCTGGTTGTGTCTGCTATGCCTGCACTTATATAGTACTGTGAGGTCTGTACAAGTCAATGTTTGCCACGCCTGCACTGCTGGTGATACAGGTAACTTTCATCCGATTTCCTCTTCTCACGAAGTCCCACAGTTGATGTATATTATAAAGCTAAACAAAAATTAACTACAGTACAGAGTCAGCCTGCAGTTAATGCAACCATTTTACTTGCATAATAACCAATTCAAGAAAGTGCTGTGAATAATGGGAGAAGGAATTCTGGAAGAATGCACAAAAAAAGAACATTTTTCAATAACGAAAATGAACATTTTTAGAAGTTATAAGCCAAGCATATCGCGAAGAAACATTGAACTTCAAACAGCGGAATTGCAGCAACCAGTACCCGATTTCAAGTTTTTAGGTTTGATTCTTCTCCAAGTGTCCTTTAAATGGATCTCACTCTTTCCAAGTTCCTGTGCTAATGATATCCAAGAAGTGCCGTTCTTTTCAACATGCCTGTGTCATAATACACGCTGATCTTAATAAGCCTTTCACAAAACATACTGCTCACATTTAGGATTTATCAAGACAAAATGCAAAAAAAATATGCTTTAAATAGACTGATGTATCAATCACTTTGCAGGATGATGTGATTGATATGAACAAATATGAAAATCCAACAGAACAACCTCAATCAAAAATATAGTCGAACTGTTGAAAGCAAATTGCAAATCTTCAACATGAAGTTACAAAGGTTTTAGTTTGACCTCACTCATGGTTGTGAACATTACCTTAAAGAGTAAAAAATGGGGATAGAGCAAGCTACATAAATTATTACCATAGAATCTGAATTTATTTAACTTCAAAAATTGGGTGATGCTCTAGCAATTAACTCTCTGCATCCTTGAGCACATACAGAATATTCAAGATATATTTGAGGACTGATATTCACGCTTCTAGATGTTTGATTCGTGCACCATTTTCTCAAAAATGTTTGATTTGTGTAGCTCTTTTCAAAATAGTTTGATCTGTATAGCTGAAAGTATAAAACATTAGCAAGTATGGACTATGGAATTGTTCTGAAAATACGATATGCAGAAAGTAGATCTGCATGAGCTCAACCATAGGACTTTATATTACCGGCGAATCTTCTCATACTCCTCTGGAGTCCATTTACGTTCATCACTCCTGTAGAGTAAAATCCGTGCTCTCTTGTATATGGCTGTCAATGGCCTGTGAGGTAATGATTTTCCTGCAAAGGATGTCGTGCATCAATGAGTAACATGATATGCTGTCTGCCATGTAGATAAGGGAAAAGTGAACATGATGTAATGAATGAGCGGGAAGCAATTTTTCACTGTTCCCAGTGCCGATATTCCAAAATATATGCAAAGTGCATATCTGTTGGAAAATTGAACTTTGCAATGCAATGAAAGAGATTTCAGTATTGGGGCAACAAGGAGATTACTTTCTTTGCAGGGATAAAAGAATAAATGACATTAGGGAAACACAAACACAAGCAGACATAAGGGAAACAAAAGTGAAGAGTTAGATATAGATGTTCTCATCTTACCTATCTCTGCCCAACAACCCTTGAGCTCTGGATGTTTACTACAAGCTCGAATCATCTCTAGCCCATTCTCTCCCAATTGCTTCATCTAAAATGAAAAAAAAAACAGGTAATGTGTTTAAACTTTATATTGCGAGGCATGGAGTTTCCATGCACCATTTAGTTTAGTAGTAATAAAAGACTAGTAGAATCATGAGATGAAATCCAAGCACCAAAAGAATACCACCAGCATATTTGAAAATCCATGATACAGCCCAAAATTTTACTAACAACTAAGTGGTGTCCAAGCTAAATCATGAAATTTCTGTTAACTTCCCCAAAAAAGATTATTGCAATGGAAAATTAATAAACAATGCAACAGATGGATTATGATACTCCCTCCGTCCCAAAATATAGCTAGCTTTGAAATTCAAATTTGTACCAAATATAGCTACCTAGGATTGTAGAAGGTGATTTTTTTAGCTTACTTTTCCATCCTACCCCTAGCAATCTATATCACACCAACTACTTAACCCTACTAATGAGGGGTATTTTTGACCTTGCACCATAATCCTTAATCCCTCCAAAAGCTTCCTAAGTAGCTATATTTTAGGACGGAGGGATTGTTGAAATGCATAGCTGAAGTACATGCTTTCATCAATATATGTTTTAAATTTGATGAGATTAGTGACGAATGATTGGCGTGTTTGTTAAACATAATTAATAGGTCATCTGAGTATAATAAAGACAAAAAAACAAATCACTCATAAAGAACAGTCAGGTTTGTCTTATACAGTCAGAGGCATAGCTCTCATTAAACTTTAGTGTGCTTGTCACTGTTTCATATATTCAGGTATTGAAGTAAAGAGGAAAGATGCTAAACAGTCGAAGGAGAGGCAACCTCTATATAGTTCATGATGGCCTCCATAAGGGTCGCATTTTCTTCTGGAGTAAAACGTTTCCCATGCACAACTTCGGGTTCAGCACTCTTGCCATTCTTTTCATCTTCTCCGTTGTCGACGCTAAACACCTCCACAGCATCGGAAAAGCTCACCCGCCTAACCTTGTCCTTTGACTGGGCTGCCTTTTCTTTTTCACCTTTTCTTCCACCGTTCCCTTCCTTGCTCTTCTTTTTTTTCTTATCATTCTTATCATCTCCACCAACCTCATTTCCTCTAGTTGATGTATCGTTCTTTTTTTTCTTATCATTCTTACCATCTCCACCAACCTTATCTTCTCCAGTCAGCGTATCATAGCTTAAGTCAGGATTAAACTTATCACTTTCATTTTTTCTCTTCTTGTTTCCCTTTGTCTTCAGTGCCATCTTAGATTTGTTAACTTGATCACCCTCTTTCAGCTCAACAGAATGCTCCTTTCTTCTCTTCTTATCTCTGTTGGTCATGATTTCGCCACTGGTAGATCCATCTGCCATAGGCTCACCATCCACATGCTTCCGTTTGCTCTTCTTGGACTTTGTACCCTGTTCCTTTTCACCCCTGCCACGAGCAAGTACCTGCCCGTCTCCAGCCATCTCCGCTTTCCTCTCTCTCTTCTTCTTCTTCAACTTATTATCTTTCTTAATGCTCTTGTCTTCCTCCAAGACGCATTTGCTCCTATCACCCTCAACATGCCCCAAGCGGTGATGTTCCACCATCAGTCCTGAAGCTTCAGCCTGCTCCGCCTCGGCCCCAGCCTCCTCGATGCTGTCAGCACTGACCTTGTTCTTCTTCTTCTTTCCGTGGCCCTTCTCCTTCTTCTTCTTCCTCCTGTGCACTTCTTTCGTCTCCTCAACGTCCATTGCAACCTTCCTCTTGCTATTACTTGGGATATCTGTAGCCAAATCCAGCTTCACTGCCTCTCCATCGCCGCGACGGCCCGATTCAGCCTTCTCCTCCTGCTGCTCCCCCTTCTTCTTCTTCTTCTTGCTGCGCCATTCTTCCCGTTCCGCTCCCTCTCCGCCCATCTGCGCGCGGGAGAATAGATTAGGGTTTAGCATCCATACGGGAAAAAGAAAAAAAAACCTCCAAAATCAACAGGGAATTCAAATAAAAACGGAAATAAAAAACAGGAGAAACGAATTAGAGTTCAGTCCAGGCACTCACCGTCTCCACCGAACTGGGCGGCGGCGTGACCGGGCGAGGAGCCGAGGACGAGTGGGTGCGACGTGCGCGAGGGCGCCCCCCGGGCAGCTTGAACCGTGCGACGGCGAGCTGGGGACGGCGCTGGGAGACGGCCGAGCTGCGGCGGAGTGCCGGGGACGGCGGGGCGGGGCGGGGCGGCGGAGTACCGGCGACGGCGAGGGGCGGCGGCTGAGTGGAGCGAGAGGTGCGGGCTACGGGTGTGCCTGACTCTGAAGTCTAAACCTAGCACTCGTTTTCACATGTTGGGCTGGACGCTGGAGTGGGCTTAGTGACTGGTGGGCTCCAGAAAATTTCCCGTTTCTTTCTTGGAATAAGTCTATTGTACGTTCCTCGTATCTTGCTCTATTGAATTGTCTCCCTCAACCGTAAAACTGGATATAATCGGTGCAAATAAACTCTTTTTATGATTTAGAAAGTGGATTTTGCTAATGTGATAGGTTGACCACGATAACTTTGCTGAGTTAGCAAGTTAGACCCACATGTCAGCGACTCTCCTCTCTTCTCCTCTCTTTCTCCTCTTTTTTCCATCTCTCTCCCGAGACTAGCGGCACAAATCTTGCTAAGGAGATCATGGGTAATCAATGTTACACGCCTCGCCAGCGGCGACATGGCCGCGGAGCCATGCGCGCGGTAAGCTTGTGATGCACGAGCGCACAGTCTCGTGGTACTGGCACTACTGGACAACCGATCTTTGCTCGATCGGCAAAAACACAAATATCTTATATGTTTAACAAACCGGCGCTAAAGAAGGTCTTTAGCACCGGTTAAAACACCCAATGGCACATTGCTATCTTTAGTCCCGGTTGGTGTTACCAATCGATACTAAAAATGTATCTTTAGTACCAGTTGGTAACACCAACCCAAACTAAAGATCAGTCCCGGTTGGTGTTATCAACCGGTACTAAAGATGTCTTTAGGGTTAGTTTAAAAGAAATCATCTCTATTCAAGTCAGATGTGTGTAGTAGGTGGGATGGTTATGCACGTGAGGGCTGAGATGAAAGATCTTAAGTTTGAATCCAAATCCCACATATTTTGCTATGCATCTTTAGTACCTGTTGTCTCAATCGGTACAAAAGATCGAGATCTTTAGTCCCGATTTGTTCGTCTCGGTTGCTATAACCGGTAGTAAAGGGGTTGTAAACCAGGACTAAAAATTGTTTCCTCTGTAGTGTGGACACCACCCTACGATCGCCATCTCGGACCTAGAAACTTTCTGTCCCGGAGCACGACGTCATAGAATAGAGTAGCTTGAGATGGTCAAGGTCACAAAAATGTCGTGGCTGGCCTGGCGACCCTTGGCCTAGTAGACGCAGCGCCGGAGCTGTCATCGTCAATGGAGTCTGAACTGGAGCTTCGAGGGCGCGTGCTCCTCATGCTGTGGCGGTAATGCTCCAGCGTCCAGGATTACACCGCCAGCAGTGCCAAGACATGCTCCATCGACGTCATCATCCCTCTTGTATTTGGCTCCGGTGATCTCGGGACAAATATCTCGGGCCAGACTCCTCTCGCCTAACTACCACCGCTTCGACGTGACCGAACCTAGCGCCACCACCACCCGCTCTTTCCACTGTTTCAACATCCGAGCTCAAGCATCATGTTCTTGCCGACCAATCAAGGAATCCCAACACGGACAACCAATCACTACTACAAAAACCTACATAGAGACCGGTCACATAGATGCCGGTTTGACAAAAACCGATACCTATAAGACGTTTCCCGTCCATCAAATTAAAAACCGACACCTATTAAGTCAAATAGGTGTCGGTTCTTTGAGAGAAGGGTATTGGTGCTGGTTTTACTTAAAAACGGCACCAAAGACCCCCACCAACAGTCCTTCGAATTCTATCGGTGCCGACTTTTGATTAAAACAGGCACCTATAACATAGGTGCTTATAGGTACCGGTCGGTGGATGTGCTGTCACATGACATAGGCAGGGAGACAAATAGATGCCGGTTCTATCCCTACCAACATTTCATATAACCTTTTCATATGAAGTCGAATGAATATAAACTTTATATCAAATTTGTAGAGCTCGACGAGATCTACAACTTTGTAGTTGATAACTTTTTGATTTAAGGTCGTTTGGATGTTCGAAAATATGTTATAATGTCTCAGATCTATTTGCATAAGTGAATATTTAAAATTTATAAACAATCTCGGATGAAGACAAAACATATATGAAAGTTGTACATCTAGATGAGATCTACAATTTTGTAGTTGACAAAAATTTCATTTGAGCTCATCTATGGTATTAAATATGGATTATAAGTTCAGATAACAATAGTCTCAAAAGATAGCATTTGTTTCCAAGACAACAAGTGTTTGTAGGTGAGATGGTTAGGATACTTTGGATGGAGAGAGAGGTTTCAAGTTCGAATCTTGCTTGAGGTATATTTATGAATATGGGTTGAAAAAATCATGGGACTTGTGGGTAGTGAAGTGTGACTGTATAGGTGCCAAATAAAATACCAATTATATTTATAGAGATTACAATAGAGAACAACAGAAACGTAAAGTACCGACGAGATCCTACTCGGGAATAACTCAATGAGATCCAGGTAACAATTTATCTTTGAGTCCTCCGGATTGCCTCGCTATATTTCGATGATCTCGTACCCCCTAGAGGGCTTTGTATTCTTTGAGTCTCTTCTATGATGGTGTCTTGCTCTATATTTCGATGATACCGTATCCCTAGAGGGCTTTGTATTTATACCGCAGACTACCTTGATCCCCAAGTAGAACTCGGAGAGTACTTTTAGCCTACGAGATCGTACCTTCCCCAAATAGGACTCTAACATCTTCTATTCGGGATACGATTTCCATACTTGTAAGAAAAATTCCATAATGCTAAGGTAACCTTCCCGTATACTAAGGGTATGTCATATCCGTGTTAACGCCAGAATTTGGTAAGCCCTGAAGTCCTCGTCGGTCCAGATCCATATCTACTCAAGGTTGGTATCGGCCTAGAGTCTTACATCGGCCGATGGGGGTTTTCTTAAAACCAACCATCAATAGCAGTCGGATTCTTGTTAGATTCGGAAAGATCTTATCCAGAGAAGACCGAGTCCAAGGAGATGCGGCTTGTATCATAAGTCTGTTAGTTTCTTTTTTATCTTTAGGAAAGTGTGTTTAGTGTCCAATAAGGACTTTATCTGTTTCCTTCTTATCTTTAGGAAAGTTTGAGTCGTATTCTGTTAGGATTTTTGTTAGCCTATGGGTATAAATATGTAAGCCCGGGGTTCATGTAATTTTTATCTCACGATCAATACAACTTCGGCGCATCGCCAACCTTTACTTTTCGTCTTCTTCAGCGAGTTCATGCCCTTCCTGCGAGGGGTAAGTCTCGTTATGGCTGCCTGCGCTATTGGGGCTAGGGTTTTGACGTTCTAATCTCATCAACGTAAGCACCTACTATCATATATCTTAGTTAATCTGGTTTGGCGTCTCGATTTAGTCATATCGGCCGAGATTCGTTTTAGGGTTTACGCCGGTATCGATTAAATCGTTCCGCTAGATTAGATTGGCTAAGGTATCTACCATCCCGAAAATCAATCGAGGGCTTGATTGTCTAGATCTTGCGTTTCTTTTCATACTTAGTGTCGCTAAGTCGTGATTAGAACCGTAATCGCTAGCCTGCCTGTCGATTGCTAATAAGGGTTTCACCGGGGTTTCAGTCGGTGAGTTATCTAGATGTTGCATCGGCTCAAGAGTTTTACATGTAGATTGGATCTGGCCGATGACAATAGAGTATTTATTGTTTATCTGCTTATTGGGAGTTTATGCCATCGGACCTCTGGCCGATGTGTGCTTTAATCTTCAGATCAGTATTTATTTTATATTTGGATTATGCTATATCACATTACTATATCATCATGTTATCGTCAGCCGATCATTTCTATATAGATGTTTGCTCAGTATACAGCCGATGGATTAAAACCCTAACTACATCGGCTGGCATCGGCCCATCGGCTAATCGGTTGTTTTGGCTATCAGCCTATCGACCGATATGTTTTTGCCCTATCGGCCTATCGGCCGATAGACCATCTGTTCTGCTATTTTGCATGTCTTGTCAGTGGCAGGATCAAATTAACTGACACGCCTGCGCTTCATCAATTTTAGGACCTGCACTGGAGCTAAGCAGATCTCCCAGGCCTTCGTGTGTCCGCGCGCCGGATCCTCATCGGCGGTATGGATTTGGCGTCAACAATCCGTATACTTCATGATGTCAAGAATAGAAGGTATGTCTTATTCATAACCCTGACAGTAGCCCCCGACTTCAAATCAAATGAATTCATAGTGTTCTCGAACCAGAGTTCTCGAATATATGTTGTCGTGCTTTCCTAACCATCCTCGAATTATCGAGAAGGTACAAAGCGTTAGACAACACCACCCAAAAACAATGGTCCACTATGAATTTGAATTGAAGTCTAGAAAAACACCATAAACAAATCTGAGAAAATCACAGCGACCGTTTCTCTTTCTTCCTTGAAATACGAACCGCTGGCCTCGACCTATAAATCCCCATCTTAAGATTCTCTTTATCTTCTTTCCCCTGAGCAATTCCTCATTTCCCTACGCCCTTTTAACCTTCGATCAATCCCAAGCCTAAGCTTTTCCTCTTCATCTGCATCTTCAACCTCAACCGATCCCATGGATTTGGACAAATCCAACGTCAGTACTGAGGAGCTAAAGGTGGGTTCCTGCCTCCTCCTTCCGAATTTCTTCTTCTTCTCTTAAACTTCTACGGCATCCACCTCCTCAATTTGAACCCCAACTCCATCGCTTTTCTTAGCATCTTCGCCCACCTCTGTGAGGCATACATTGGGGTTTCACCCTTCTTAGATCTATTTAGATATTTCTACGAACTCAAATGGATTCCATCCCGTAAAGTCTCTGGTTGTTGCGGCTTCCACCTCCGAGATGGGATAAAGGCGGAATATATCCCCTTTAATTGCCCTTCTTCTCGAGGAGCATGGAGGTCTAGATGGTTCTATCTCCACATCGAGGACCAGCCTGCTTGTCTTGCTGTCCTAGATGAGAAGCCCGCACGCTGCCCTCTGTGGACATCAAAACCCTCTTTGACCCTAGCTCTCCAAAGTTTCGTAGACAAAATCCACGAGCTCCGAGAATAAGGGTTGTCAGGGTATGAAGTTGCCAAAGACTTCATACGTCATCGAATCCAATCCCTTCAAGCTCATGCTCATCCTGTGTACGAGTTCACGGGGGCTGATGACGAAACACGGCTATCGGTTCGGGGTATACGTTCTCGTAACCCTCCTGACCTTACTCCATTTAGGGCCGATTCTCATGACTTAACATAATTGTTTCTTTGCAGAGCTTGATGACCTAACCGTGGAGACCCGAGTTAGCCACCTAATCGGAGACGCTCCTGTAGGCTCAGACCACACTGTCACTACGCTCTGCGACCTCCCGTCCTCGGATCGAGATGCCATCATCAACGTAAGTGACAACGATCGCTGCTCTTCTTTTCGACCTTTGCTGCCCGAAAGAGTAGTAATCTAAACTTTGCAGGTTCTACCTTTAACGGACACCATCGGCCCGCTCGTCGACCAGTTGTCATCTTCTCTGAAGGAGAAAGCGATCTCGGAGCAGGTCGCCACCGAGAACACCCCCAGTGGTAGTGGTACAAAACCCGCCAAGAGTAAGTGGGTGGCTTTAACCAAACCATCTGGTGCCGGCAGCCTAGTGCCAGCAGGCGGCTCGACGGTAAGTGTCACTCCCTGTAGTCCATAACTATCTTGAGGAGGAATTTCCGATCCTGACTTACATATCTTGCAGACCACTTCCGGCACCAAGTCCTCCTCATTGGGGAACAAGACGCTCCTGAAGCGAGCCAAGCCCGGGTAAGCGACCATTTTTGCAAGTCTCTGTACTTTAATGTTCTCGTGACATCCTTAAAAACACCTCTTTTTGTTGTAGTCCTTCTCCTGCGACCTCGGCACAGAGGACCGTTCATGGGGGAACAATCTTGGCCCCTCCTCCCATTGTAGTGACCGCGTTCACCCCTCCTCTTCCTCCGTCCGACGCCTCAACCACAGTCGTTCCGCTCATCGTGGCCAAGAAGCTTGCGGAAGCGAGCCGACTACTCTAGTCGGGCATGCAAGACATCTTTATCAAAGTTGATCAGCTCCGAACGGCGGTTGCAACTTTGAACAAGCGTACCACCGAGCTAGAGACTCAGTTGGTCGAGGCGCAGAGGGATCTGAAGAAGTTAAGGGATCTAGTCGCCGGCCACAAGAGACAACGACAAGGATGGAAGAGGCGGCTGGAGGAGGCCCAGGAGAATTTGGCATCTCTCCGACAAGGACTCCAATAGAACTACGGGTGGCTTGATACAGTGACTCGTAGTCTAGGAGTGCACGAGAAGGGCCCGGAGTTCCCTAACGAGGCAACCGTCCTGGGTTCTCTGGGTACTCTTATTGATCGGCTTGAGAGCGCATCGACAAGGCACGCCGAGTAGGTTGCTGAGGAGATGCGCACTGGTCTCCAGACAGGCGCATGTCATGTCCTCACATGCCTCAAGCTCACTCACCCCGAGCTGAACCTGGAGGAGGCGCTGGAGAAGGGTGGAGCTGATGACGCACGCGAAGACGTGATGTCAGATCTCGTTGACCTGGGAGATAATGTCATTTCCTTTTTTGAACAGTAAATGATGCTCTCTTGTAATTTGTTTAAGAATAGTTTGTTTAGGCTTGTCGTATTTTGAAAATGATGTCCTGTTTTACCATCGTTAATTTTCGTTGTGGTTATGTTGATCTTTTAGATGTATCGAGGACGAGGTTGTCCTGCAAGGAGGATGTCCTCTCGAGTATGACATCGCGCCTCCTTCTCCTCGTGCTTCCTCAACCCCGAGCAACGACAACCAAGCCCTGGTCATCATGAATGCTAAAGATGCGTTGGATCCCTAGGGATCCCAACTTCACTCACTCCTCGAGCAGAACCAAGGTACGAGAACCCGACCCTTATAGTCCTTTCCACCCATGCTCATGGGGGAAGCTATCTGAGGTCATGTGTCTCATGCAGGTCTCAAGAACGACTTAGAGGAGAGAGAACGCCGTGTACAATATTGGACGGCAAAGTTCGAGAAGGTTGATCTCGAGAAGATGGCTGGCATCGTCCGAAAAGAGCACGCTGTGGAAGCCCTTCGAGGTAGGGAAGTATGGATTGGAGCCTACTTCAAAGGTTGTTGCCAAGCGCTACAGCGTCTTTGCGAAGAGCTGTGGGTAGCTCGTCCTCCTCTCGAGAAGTCCATCAATGGTCATCTGTCCTGGATGCATAGTACGTGCGACCACCTTGCGGGGATCGGGAAGCAGATCGACAACAGCCTAAAACAGGAGTGTCGTCGCGCCAGCCGATATGCCGGTGGTCACCTTCTCGCCTGCATCCGAGATGGACGTATGCAGATGAGCCTGAGCTTCCTCTGAGAAGGGTTCTCGCGTTCTCGCATGATGGTAGACGAGATCGACCGCCTAGCACAATCCTTCGCTCTGCTGGCCGAAGATGTTTTCTCCACCATAAACTGGCAGTGGCCTTCCTGGTAGTTTTTGTACCTAGGGAACACTTAATGTATATGTTAGCATTTTATATTTGCATCAGAACTTAAGTAAGAATTGAAATCTATTTTATAAGTATCTGAAAAAGACATAGTGCACGAGTACTCTTGCAAAGGCTGTCCTCAGCTAACGGAGTATGATACTCTCCCTAACCCCCAGCTGTTTTCTTAGAAAAGTTAATTTCTTGAAGACAATTTAAATCTTATAACAAACCAAGCTGAAGCTGCAAAGTCCTAGCCCCCCAGCCGTGAAGTCGGGAAAATCAATTCCCAATTACACGGCTTAGTTAATACGTTCCAGTGGGTACTCTAACATGACCAGATCTAACATGGTCTGATAAACTTTCACAATGCTAGGCGTCTCCAGCCAGGGTTGGGACTTCAAAGCTTGTTAGACTAGCGTAAGAGGACAATAGGATCGACTTCAAGACAAGGCGATATAAGAAAAGGAGATCCCTGGGTAAAACACTTTGAGACAAAAGAATTCAAAATGTATATTATTGAACAAAACATACAGACTTTGGTACATCGATTTTATACATTAAATTTACGTAGTTGGTCAATGTTCCAAGAGTTTGTCAACTCGCGGCCTTCGTCGTTTGCAATCTTAAACGCGTCTGGCCTTAAGACTTCGACCACCATGCCGATGGTGAGTGTGCGGGCACGAACACGCTTTTCGTGATAGCGATGTAGGGCCTGTTGGTACATGGTTGCTCGAACGGCAACACGTTCTCGATGTTTTTCTAGAAGGTTGACATCGTCTGCTCGTTGTTCCTCCTGATCCTTATCTGAATACTGTTAGACTCATGTAGATCGATGTCGCAACTCAGACAGGAGTATGGCTTCAGAACCATACACGAGAAAGAAAGGAGTTTCTTTGGTGCAGGTTGTCAGGGTAGTGCGAACGACCCACAGAATAGAAGGGAGTTCATCAACCCAGCGTGTGTCATAGGCCAGAAGCCTATCGTACACACGTGTTTTGATCCCCTAGAGCACGATACCGTTGGCCCTCTTGACCTGCTCGTTACTCTGAGGATGGGAGACCGATGTGAAGTAGATTTTTACTCCTAATTCAATGCAATAGTCCTGGAAGGCACTGCTGGTGATCTGGGAGCCATTGTCTGTCAAGATCCGATGTGGTAGTCCATATCTGCAAAATATTCCTCTCATAAACTTGATGGGGTGTTTGGTTTTGATCTCTCCTGTTGGCTCCGCCTCAATTCACTTAGTGAATTTGTCGTAGCCACGAACAAGAACTTGTAACCGCCTTGTCTCCAAGGAAACGGTCTAAGGATGTTAGGCCGCCAGCATGAGAACGGCTAGGTGAGAGGGATAGTTTGGAGCGCTTGGGTTGGCATCTTAGTGTGTTTACTGTGAAATTGGCAAGCTTCACACCGTTTTACCAAATCGCAAGCGACTTAAGGGCTGTTGGCCAGAAAAATCCTTATCGAAAGGCTTTTCCGACCAGAGTTCGCCCATCGGTGCGAGATCCACATATCCCTTCATGGATGTCGAGTAATAGATCTCTGCCGTCCTCGGCAGAGACACACTTGAGCAGAACTCCGTTCGACACTTTTTTGTACAAATCTTTGTCGATTATACAATAAGCTTTTGCCTAGCAAAAGAGTTTTTCTGCCTCGGTGTCTTCGTCCGGGAGTTTGTCGACATCCAAGAAATTGATGAGCGGAGTATGCCAGTCCTCTGTGGTCTCGATGTCAGCGATGATAATAGTGACCTCTTCAGTAGCCCCCGAGCTGTTCTTGGCATTGGCTATGGTGCCTTCGTCGTCGACGATCTTAATTGAGGGTTTCGTCAGGATGTCTAGAAAGGTTTCTGGTTCGATAGGTTCTCTTTTGGACGTACGCCGTGCTAAGTTGTCGGCGTCGGTGTTGTCTTTGCTATAGACGTGACGTACTTCGAGGTCGTCAAACTTTCGCTCCAGCTTCCTGACTTCGGCGAGGTACTTGGTTAACTCTGGGTTTGAGCATTTGTGGTCTTTGTGCACTTGGTTAGCGACTAACTCTAAGTCCCCTTTCACTATTAATCGCTTCACCCCGAGTGCTGCTGCTGCTCTTAACCCGACGAGTAGTCCTTCGTACTCTACGGTGTTGTTTGTAGCTCTGAAGTTGAGGTGTGTTGCATGTCTGAACTAGTCTGCGGATAGAGATATCATAATGAATCTTGCTCCTGCTCCCTGGCTGTTGAAGGCTCCATCAAAGGCCATTGTCCATGTCTCGTCATTTGTCTGACCGATTGGGGTGTTCTTGGGAATAGTCCAATCGGCAACAAAATCTGTGAGAACCTATGACTTGATGGCTGTACGCGGGACGAAGTTGACATCGAATTGGCTTAGTTTGACGACACATTTAGCAATGTGTTTGACAACATCTTTGTTCCTTATGACTTCGTCGAGAGGGAAGGAAGAGATTACCGTAACTTTATGGGCCTAAAAGTAGTGGCACAACTTTCACAATGTCATGACTACGACATAGAGCAACTTCTGGATTTGAGGATATCGAGTTTTGGCATCGTGGAGGGCCTTACTGATATAGTACACGGGATGTTGTACCTTTTCCCTCTCAACGATAATCACAGTGCTAATAGAATAGGGTGTAGTTCTTCCATTTGCTGTGGGGCAACGAGTACAGAGGGTTGGACAAGTACCGTTTGAGCGCGATAAACGCATTCTCAGCATCCTGTGTCCACTCAAATCTATCCTACTTTTTGAGTAAGGCAAAGAAAGACTGTCCTCATTTTCCCATCTTGGCCACGAATTGGCTTAGAGCTGCCATACATCCTGTGAGCTTCTGGACTTCCTTGAGCCTTATTGGTAATTTCATGTTCTCGATGGCCTTGATCTTATCGGGATTTGCTTCAATTCCTCGTCTGGAGACAAGAAATCCTACTCCAAACGTGCAGTTCTTCGGGTTCAATTTGAGCCGATGTTGCCGGAGATTGTTGAATATTTCCCTTAGGTCATTGATCAGCTTGTCCTTTGTCCTTGTCTTGACTACGACATCGTTGACGTATGCCTCCACGTTCTTGCCTATCTGGTCGACGAAAGCCCCCTAGATTTCATGCTGGTATGTGTTGCCTGTATTGATTAATCCAAAGGGCATTTTGGTGTAGCAAAAAACACCGAAGGGTGTGATGAACGTAGTCTTCTCCTCATCCTCTTTAGCCATGCTGATCTGGTGGTAGCCGGAGTAAGCGTCAAGGAAGCTTAACAACTCACAGCCCGCCGTTGAATCCACCAGTTGGTCAATGCGAGGTAGAGGGAAGTGGTCCTTGGGGCACGCCTTATTGAGATCGGTGAAGTCTACACACATCTTCCGCTTGCCATTGGCTTTGTGCACCATTACCGGATTGGCAAGCTGTCACACCCCGATTTTCGATCGGGATTAAAAATTACCTAATAATACATTTTCCAGAAATTAAATAAAAATCAAAAGCAATTTAAACATGTGAAATTAGCAAGGAAATCAAAAATTTCCTTTAAAAATCATGGCCGGAAATATTTTTGTAATATTCTCTGTGCCCTAAAGTACTCTCCAAATTTTTTCGTGAATTTTTGGAGCTAAAGAAATAATTTTAAGTCACAAACTTCATTTAATTGATTAAATAAAAAAAACAAATTAAAAATGTCCCCTTTTTGTTTTGGGCCGTCTCCGGCCTAAAACTTCTCTCTCTCCTGCAGCCCACGCGGCTTCCTCCCCTCTCCGGCCCAGCCACCCGAGCCGCCGCGCCTCTTCCCTCCTCGGCCCAAGGCGGCCCAAGCCGTCCCGCCTCCGCATCCCTCCTCCTCTCGGGCCGGCCCGAGGCCGTGGCCCAAGGCCGCCCGAGAGCCGCCGCTGCCTCCCTCCGCCCCGGGCCACCGACAGGTGGGGCCCGCGCCCGCCCGTCGTCGCCGCCGCCCGCCCGGCTGCCGCGCCCGCTCCGCCGATTTCTCCGGCGAGAAATCCGCCCGCACCGGCCAAACCCTAGCCGGGCCCCCTTAAATTTTCCTCGCCCGCGCGCCGTCGCTCCTCGTTTTCCCCTTCGCCGCCGCCCCCAAACCCTAACCCTAGCGCCGCCGCCGTCGTCGTTTTCGTCGCCGCCGGTGAGCTCCGCCGCCTCCTCTCTCTCCCCGTTCCCTCCGCGCCGCCGTGTGCACTGCCGTCGCCCGCGCACCGCCTTGCGTCGCCGCCCGCGTGCGTCGGCCGCGCCTCTGGCCGGTCTCCGTCGCCGTTGCCGCCCGGGGAGCTCCTCTCTCTCTCCCGTTTTTCTTTTTTTTTTTCCCCCCGGAGCGCCGCCGCCGCCACAGCGCCTCCGCCGCCCTCGCGTCGTCGCCTCGCGCCGCCGCCGGCCGCCGCCGCGCCGCCCGCGCCCGCGTCGTCGGGTGCTGCCGGTGGCCGCTCGCCGCCGCACCGCCGCCGCCTTGCCCTCACCGGGTCGGCCTAGGGTTTCGGCCGAACCCTAGCCGCCCACCCCGGCCTAGAGGCCGGTTCCCTTTTTTTTGGGCCGGCCCACCGCTCCCCCCGGCCCAGTGGCCGTTGGGCCGTTTGGCCCATCTCCTCGTAAAAGTCCAATCTTGGTCCCTCGTCGCTCCTTTCTCCGTTGGGCCGCCGGCCCAAATGGTCCTTTATCCTTTATCCACACAAAAGTCTACTTCACGTCCCTCGGCCCTTTTAACTTTTTCCCGAGAAAAATCCAGCTCATTTCCTCAAGTCCAGTTTACCTCCCTCTCAGCCTAATTTTCCCCTCTCCCCTGCAAAGTCCTTTCCACCTCCTTTTTCTCTCCTGCTCGCCGACACGTGGGCCCCCTTTGTTTACTCCGGTCCACACCCAAACCACGTGGCCGCCCGCGACTTCGCCACGTTGGCGTCCACGTCGGTGCTACCTCCTCCCTTCCGTCCGCCGTGGCCGCCACGTCGGTGCCACGTGGTGCTTTTCCACCGTGGACTGTCCGCCCTTGACCCGTTGACACTTGGGACCCGCCGTTTCGGTGCCGTTTCCCTTTGATGATGTCAGCGTAGTCCTTTCCTCTACAAAATTAATTAATAATTGCGCAATAAATCGATTTAATTTCCAAAAATTCATTTAAATGGCTCAAAACTTCTAAAATTCATATCTAATTCATACGAATTCCGAATTGAGCCATTCAACTTGCAAAATTCATCTAAAATTGAGTTCTACATGTTTGTTTACTTTTTATGTACTATTTACTTGGTTTTTATTGGAGTTTTTCCTCGTTTTGCGTGCCAGCGTGTAGATTCCGTCGTTTCGGGAGTTTGCGCTCGCGAGGAAAAGAGTTCGGAAGATTGTTTGAAGAAGCAAGGCAAGTCACACATTTCCCTTGAGCATGTTGTACCTATTTTACGAAATGTTTTATGTTTGCAAATAAAGTTCATGTTTTGCTAATTACATGGGAATAGGGTTTACCTATCCGTTCGCTTGTGCCATGTTTACTTGTTAACCGTCCTTTGTTAACCTTGGGTGATAATTTGACTAGCATAAGTCACTTATGTTGACTCTGCTAGAATTATATATGCTTAGCCATGCTTAATTACCACTAGCTCATTTAATGGGATAATTACACTGTTCACATTAGCTTTTAACGAGCGGTTCGCTCGGAACACCCGACCAGGTTTTATTGGTCGTAATTATCCAACTAAAATATGACTTAATGGTGGGCTATGGGTGCATGGTTTTGCTGGTCGCACCCATGGCAATTAAGGACCGGTTCATGGGAAACCCTGGAAGAATAACAGTGCTTACCACAAGCAAGAATGGGAAACTGCTGGACTCGTAGCATAGCTCTTTCCTAGCCGACGTTCCCCGGAAAGGGTGGGCGTGATGGAGTTGAGTCGGCCGGGGATATACCGGTTGCTTGGCTGCCGGATTCACCAAGGCACGAGGGGGGGCTGCCCACTGCCTTTTGAGGGGTGGGGGCGAAACCTGCGGTGTGGTGCGCTTGGTTAGGAGGAGTTATGCGAAAGGTCTTGTCATGATTTCCCCCTTTGCAGTATCGTGGTGATACTTCGGGGCATGGTAACATGTGTGGAATCGTGTCTTGTGGGTACAGTTGCGCACCTCTGATCAGAGTAAAACTATTCGAATAGCCGTGCCCGCGGTTATGGGCGATCAACCAGATTCATCGTGATTAGTCCCACATGCTTAATTAATTTGACTTAATGAACTGGTGTAGTTCAGGTGGAATGGTTGGGCCTGTTCAACGTGGTTGTAGCGTTGTTTAGTGGAGATTTAATATTGCCTTAATTAAACAACTATTTTACTGTTTTAAAATATAAAGGTTTTCAACCGCTTTTCTGCAAAGAGCCACAAGCCTCCTTTTGTTTCCCCTGTGCATGTCTGCATCTTTGGTGTGGCTTGTTGAGTACGGTGGTTGTACTCAATCTTGCTATTTTCCCCCTTTTCAGAAGTTTAGTACTTCTGAGTTGAAGATGAAGTTAGAGGACCAAGGCTCAGACCCCAGTTGAGTTTGCCTGTGGAGTGGAGCTGAAGCCCCACCAGGATCGTCTCTTTCCGCTGCTGTTTTCTTTTTGGTGTGAGGACTAAGTGCCTCTGTTGTAAGTATTTATCGCTTTATTTACGTTTGGATCTGTTTATTGATTTGTCGTTTTGTGTACCCTGGTTGATGCCTGGACAGGGACTTAATACACAAAATGGTCTGGAAATTTGGGAAAATTTCCGGGCGTGACAAGTTGGTATCAGAGCCATCTCGACTGTAGGTCAAGCCAAACGGTCAAACCCCTAAGGACAAGTTTTGCGAAAACCTTATCTGCGAAAATGTCTCTTCTCTCCCTCAGGAGTCTTTGCAAAACAGCTTATCAAATTTCTCTCCTTTCCTCTCCAACTCTCTAGCTGTTAAGCCTGGAGCACAAACTAAAAGCTTCGCAAAAGACAAGCCAAGAGTCGAGCTTCAAGCCAGAAGGGCAAGTTGAGCAGTCCCAGGTCGGCGTCTCTCGAGGTTCGAGCGAAGTTTTCTTGGAGCTTACCTAAACCCAATCCTTCCCAGAAGAGTAGTATCGGTAGTCATTAGATCGTGTGTTGTTTGCTGTGTGCAGGTGTATGGTTTACATCATTGGTGGGGATGTGACCATACTAGATTGTCTGCCTAATCAACTTGAACAGTAAAAGTGTACTCACATCAGATCAGTAGCTGAGTGGGTTAAGGTCTTGCCTTTAGTTCAACCATTCTCACTTCCCTCCTCTACCTGCAACAGGTGGTCAACGTCAGAGACAATGGCAGTGGATCAGGATCGCAAGAGTTTCATGGAGTAATCCCAAGCAACCTCATGGACATTCCACCTCCACCGTTCGGAGACCCAACCCTAGCACAGGTGGTGGCTAACCAGACGCAGGTACTGGCTATGATGATGCAGCAGATGCAACGACAATATCAGCAACATCAGATGCAAGCTCAGATACAAGCCCAGAGTCTGAATCATAGCCAAAGTCAGTATTTTCCAATACAAGCACGTATGCCTCCTACCGGTATACTGCTAAGATCCCACCAGACGAATGCACCTCCATCATTCTTATACCGGAGAGAAGAAAATGTTATCTGTGAGGATTGTGAGGAACAAGGTCATCGTGCGACAAATTGTCCCTGGAACGTGTATACCAGGACACCAATTAACGATAAAGCACAATGCCCAAGAGAAGAGAAACGTCCAAGTCAACTTGCCTACAGAAACTATGGTACGCCACCATCAAACTCTAAGAAGAGGAAAACATTAGTATGGAAGATGGACGATGGTAGGAACCTGACCATCACTGGTTCAGAATTTACTCCAGAAGATGCGGCAAAGATACCTAGGCGTCTAAGAGGAAACACCTTTCATGGTGCCCGTCAGCTAACTCAACACCTTAGGCTGTATGGTCCGCCTAAGCCCGGTACGGATGGATTCGAAGAAGTGTCCTCTGATGATGACGATGAAGATGATGGTGAGATCCTTAAAGGTGAAAAAGAAATGGAGTTCAAAGCATGTACTAGATGCGGAGAAATTGGACATATTACTAACGCATGTTCCTACACTTGCCTCTGTGGTGAAGACACCCACTCGCCAGATGAATGCCCTATAAGGAAGATCACATGTTTCTTGTGTGAGGGAACAGATCATGTGCCCAAGAACTACCAACTGGATGTGGTCCCAGCTAAGATCAAGGAAGATCAAAGGACGCCGCTCCAACCTGTTCGTCAACCTATGGCAGTCGCTAGCAACATCACCGCCCCTGATCTCCAATCAACTCCAATTCCGGTTGAGACTATCAGCAGTAGCAGGAGTGCTACCAACAAGGTTCACGAGTCTCCACTCACCCCTGTCCCAGTTGCGAGTGTGCAGACCCAAGAGGATAAGCAGTGTGATCAACCTAGAGTAAACTGTTACAACTGCCTTCAGCTAGGACATTACCTTAATAAGTGTCCATTCCCGAGACCAAAGAAATTAGCCCACCGTTGTTTTAACTGTGGAGATGCAAGTCATTTATTCGATGGTTGTCCAATGCCAAAACGTCAATACCTTCAAGGTACCAGCCCTGTCTGTGACACCCTAACTTCCCCAATTGCCTCGGCCTCGGCATAGCAGGGTCAAATCCAGCGAAAGAATACTAAAAAGAAAAGTGAAACCAACCGTCACCTGGATGTGCAACTCCCACCACAGCGAATCATCGTTAAGGCTACCAAAGGGAAGTCTCCAGTCCCATCGGCAGTCGTCCCAAAGCTACGGAGCCAGTCACAGTAGGGCAAGCAATGCCAGGACAATGACAACCTGCTCCAACCGCAAGAAGATGGAACAATCCATCCACAGTGACCTCAGCAAGAGTCCCCAGCACCACTTCGCGTGGCTGATAACAAACCAAGCAATGCACCCCATGTTGCTCCGATCCCGATGGCCAGCAACCAATTGCAGATTGGCGACATCTCACGCAAGGAGGTCCTACCAACCGCAGCTACCAAGAAGGTTGTCATCTTCCCAAGGAATGTCTGCAAGAAAAGCAGTGTTACCGTTGAAACACCAGCTAGTAAGCGAGGACAGATCAAGACAAACCGGCCTGAATCACAGGAGTAAAGACAGCACCACCCAAGTCATGCCACGGTTTACAAGTGTTTGTTCTTCAAGTGTTTTTCCATGTACGTAGAAACTTCATCGCAGTTATGTAATAAAAGAAGGATTATCGAATAAGGTTTATGTCAGGCAGTTTTTCCCTTTTTGTATGGCTCATCTCGTTTATCCAAAAGGTGGATTCACTTGTGTACCTGTCAATGTCATAAGGTACCCAGAAGTCTTGTGGCAGTTAGGTAATAAGAAGGGAATATTGAGTAATTCAATCCGCGTTTGGATTGTCAAGATGAATTATGATAGGTGGAGATGTGCATCTAACAACGTCACTAAGAAACCTAGAGTTTCTATTACCAGCTCATTACAATTTGGTCAAACCCTCAAGACGTAATCGCTAGCCGGGAAAAGAAAATAATCAATCCAGGAAATGACAAGTCGGTCAAGTTGGTCAGACCGTAGTAACACTCGACATGATGAGGCCTTTTCGAAGGACAGTATAAGTGGCACCTCAATAAAATGAGAAGAATGATGAAATATTTGGTAGTGACAAGTTGACAAGTTGGCGTCAGAGAAAAATATCCATCCTCTCAATCTTAGAGGTCCCCAAGAGAACAGTAGATGTAACTGCACCCTAGTGGTGAATAAGGATCAAGAATGGTTACCTTCAGTTCAAGACAACCGTTGCAGTTTTCGAAAACTGTCCCAATGTTTCTAGGAAGAGGACAGGGAATTGTTCCGCTACCTCTGCTTAAAGTAAGAGAATGCAGACGTCGAGCCAAAAGAAAAGGAATACATCACCAACAAAATAGGTGGCAGAGAAACTCGCTGGATAGATCGTCTCTACTCAAGGATTGAAAGTGAACTTGCGCGATCCGAAAAACAGAAACCTTTGGTAACATCAACGTCAGTTTCAAAGTTTCAGGAACAACCCCACCGGTTTCAAGTCAACGAAGTTGATTCTCAGCTCATAAAAAATTGTAAACGTCAACTACGCAGTCCAAAGTAAGCTTTATGAATAACTGCAACCCAGATCAGGGTCAGAGCAGACAGAACCAACCAGTGCAGTTTTGGCCAAGAAACGGAACATCGAGCTGGATGCCAACAGGGTCAGTCGCTCAAGATGGGTTAATCAATCAACTAGGTCAAAGTCAGAAAGAAGCCGCGGAAGTCTGCAAGCCAGTTCAACACCACCCACACCGTGTTTTCTTTCTAGCCAACCCCGAATCTCGGGACGAGATTCCTGTAAGGGGGGTAGATTTGTCACACCCCGATTTTCGATCGGGATTAAAAATTACCTAATAATACATTTTCCAGAAATTAAATAAAAATCAAAAGCAATTTAAACAAGTGAAATTAGAAGGGAAATCAAAAATTTCCTTTAAAAATCATGGCCGAAAATATTTTTGTAATATTCTCTGTGCCCTAAAGTACTCTCCAAAATTTTTCGTGAATTTTTGGAGCTAAAGAAATAATTTTAAGTCACAAACTTCATTTAATTGATTAAATAAAAAAAACAAATTAAAAATGTCCCCTTTTTGTTTTGGGCCGTTTCCGGCCCAAAACTTCTCTCTCTCCCGCGGCCCACGCGGCTTCCTCCCCTCTCCGGCCCAGCCACCCGAGCCGCCGCGCCTCTTCCCTCCTCGGCCCAAGGCGGCCCAAGCCGTCCCGCCTCCGCATCCCTCCTCCTCTCGGGCCGGCCCGAGGCCGTGGCCCAAGGCCGCTCGAGAGCCGCCGCTGCCTCCCTGCACCCCGGGCCACCGACAGGTGGGGCTCGCGCCCGCCCGTCGTCACCGCCGCCCGCCCGGCTGCCGCGCCCGCTCCGCCGATTTCTCCGGCAAGAAATCCGCCCGCACCGGCCAAACCCTAGCCGGGCCCCCTTAAATTTTCCCCGCCCGCGCGCCGCCGCTCCTCGTTTTCCCCTTCGCCGCCGTCCCCAAACCCTAACCCTAGCGCCGCCGCCGTCGTCGTTTTCGTCGCCGACGGTGAGCTCCGCCGCCTTCTCTCTCTCTCCGTTCCCTCAGCGCCGCCGTGTGCACCGCCGTCGCCCGCGCACCGCCTTGCGTCGCCGCCCGCGTGCGTCGGCCGCCGCATTCGGCCGCGGCCACGCCGCGGCTTCCCGCCGCGCCTCTGGCCGGTGTCCGTCGCCGTTGCCGCCCGGGGAGCTCCTCTCTCTCTCCCGTTTTTCTTTTTTTCTTTCCCCCCGGAGCACCGCCGCCGCCACAGCACCTCTGCCCCCCTCGCGTCGCCGCCTCGCGCCGCCGCCCGGCCGCCGCCGCGCCGCCCGCGCCCGCGTCGTCGGGTGCCGCCGGTGGCCGCTCGCCGCCGCACCGCCGCCGCCTTGCCCTCACCGGGTCGGCCTAGGGTTTCGGCCGAACCCTAGCCGCCTACCCCGGCCTACAGGCCGGTTCCCTTTTTTTTGGGCCGGCCCACCGCTCCCCCTGGCCCAGTGGCCGTTGGGCCGTTTGGCCCATCTCCTCGTAAAAGTCCAATCTTGGTCCCTCGTCGCTCCTTTCTCCGTTGGGCCGTCGGCCCAAATGGTCCTTTATCCTTTATCCACACAAAAGTCTACTTCACGTCCCTCGGCCCTTTTAACTTTTTCCCGAGAAAAATCCAGCTCATTTCCTCAAGTCCAGTTTACCTCCCTCTCAGCCTAATTTTCCCCTCTCCCCTGCAAAGTCCTTTCCACCTCCTTTTTCTCTCCTGCTCGCCGACACGTGGGCCCCCTTTGTTTACTCCGGTCCACACCCAAACCACGTGGCCGCCCGCGGCTTCGCCACGTTGGCGTCCACGTCGGCGCTACCTCCTCCCTTCCGTCCGCCGTGGCCGCCACGTCGGTGCCATGTGGTGCTTTTCCACCATGGACTGTCCGCCCTTGACCCGTTGACACTTGGGACCCGCCGTTTCGGTGCCGTTTCCCTTTGATGATGTCAGCGTAGTCCTTTCCTTTGCAAAATTAATTAATAATTGCGCAATAAATCGATTTAATTATCAAAACTTCATTTAAATGGCTCAAAATTTCTAAAATTCATATCTAATTCATACGAACTCCGAATTGAGCCATTCGACTTGCAAAATTCATCTAAAATTGAGCTCTACATGTTTGTTTACTTTTTATGTACTATTTACTGGGTTTTTATTGGAGTTTTTCCTCGTTTTGCGTGGCAGCGTGTAGATTCCATCGTTTCGGGAGTTTGCGCTCGCGAGGAAAAGAGTTCGGAAGATTGTTTGAAGAAGCAAGGCAAGTCACACATTTCCCTTGAGCATGTTGTACCTATTTTATGAAATGTTTTACGTTTGCAAATAAAGTGCTTGTTTTGCTAATTACATGGGAATAGGGTTTACCTATCCGTTCGCTTGTGCCATGTTTACTTGTTAACCGTCCTTTGTTAACCTTGGGTGATAATTTGACTAGCGTAAGTCACTTATGTTGACTCTGCTAGAATTATATATGCTTAGCCATGCTTAATTACCACTAGCTCATTTAATGGGATAATTACACTGTTCACATTAGCTTTTAACGAGCGGTTCGCTCGGAACACCCGACCAGGTTTTATTGGTTGTAATTATCCAACTAAAATATGACTTAATGGTGGGCTATGGGTGCATTGTTTTGCTGGTCGCACCCATGGCAATTACGGACCGGTTCATTGGAAACCCTGGAAGAATAACAGTGCTTACCACAAGCAAGAATGGGCAAGTGCTAGACTCGTAGCATAGCTCTTTCCTAGCCGACGTTCCCCGGAAAGGGTGGGCGTGATGGAGTTGAGTCGGCCGGGGATATACCGGTTGCTTGGCTGCCGGATTCACCAAGGCACGAGGAGGGGCTGCCCACTGCCTTTTGAGGGGTGGGGGCGAAACCTGCGGTGTGGTGCGCTTGGTTAGGAGGAGTTATGCGAAAGGTCTTGTCACGATTTCCCCCTTTGCAGTATCGTGGTGATACTTCGGGGCATGGTAACATGTGTGGAATCGTGTCTTGTGGGTACAGTTGCGCACCTCTGATCAGAGTAAAACTATTCGAATAGCCGTGCCCGCGGTTATGGGCGATCAACCAGATTCATCGTGATTAGTCCCACATGCTTAATTAATTTGACTTAATGAACTGGTGTAGTTCAGGTGGAATGGTTGGGCCTGTTCAACGTGGTTGTAGCGTTGTTTAGTGGAGATTTAATATTGCCTTAATTAAACAACTATTTTACTGTTTTAAAATATAAAGGTTTTCAACCGCTTTTCTGCAAAGAGCCACAAGCCTCCTTTTGTTTCCCTTGTGCATGTCTGCATCTTTGGTGTGGCTTGTTGAGTACGGTGGTTGTACTCAATCTTGCTATTTTTCCCCCTTTTCAGAAGTTTAGTACTTCTGAGTTGAAGATGAAGTTAAAGGACCAAGGCTCAGACCCCAGTTGAGTTTGCCCGTGGAGTGGAGCTGAAGCCCCGCTAGGATCGTCTCTTTCCGCTGCTGTTTTCTTTTTGGTGTGAGGACTAAGTGGCTCTGTTGTAAGTATTTATCGCTTTATTTATGTTTGGATCTGTTTATTGATTTGTCATTTTGTGTACCCTGGTTGATGCCTAGACCGGGACTTAATAGACAAAAAGGTCTGGAAATTTGGGAAAATTTCCGGGCGTGACACAAGCCACTCTAGATGGATAACTTCTCTGATGAAGGCTGCTTTGAAAAGTTTGTCCTGCTCTTCTTGAATAGCTTCTTTTCGATCCTGTGCAAACCGCCGCAGTTTCTGTTTTATTGGCTTGGCATCGGGACGCACCATCAGCTTGTGCTCAATCATCTCCCTAGGGACTCTGGGCATGTCGGACGGTTGCCAAGCAAACATGTCTGCATTCTCGCTGAGGAAGGTGATGAGCTCAAGTTCCTATTTGTTGTCGAGCGTTGCCCCGATTTTAATTGTCTTATCGGGGTTACTACTGGTGAACGGGATGATCTTGATTGCGCCGTCGGGCTTGGGTGCCTTGTTGGGTTTGCTCACTTTCTGAGGGGGTTCCGTAGTGGCGGGTGGCGTGGGAGTATGCTCGACCATGTCAAAACTTCTTTTGTCGCACTGTACCGCTACTTTCACGTTCCCGGGAATCATGATTGTCCCTTTTGATCCTGACATCTTTAAAATTTGATGCGCGTAATGGGACGTTGCCATGAACTTCACCAGTGCAATCCTTCTGAGAATAGCATTGTACGCCGTGTCGAACTCGGCTACATCAAAGGTGATCTGTTCGAAAGTTGTTAGCTTGGTCGAACGTCACGGCTAGCATGATTTTCCCCAACGGTTTGGATGATGACTCTGGAGTGATCCCGTGGAAGGGCTGGTCGGAAGTGACGAGCTCGCTTCTAAGGATGCCCATTGCATCAAGTGTGCTTGTGAAGAGAAGGTTGATGGAGCTGCCGCCGTCTATGAGGACTCGTGCTACTTTGATATTCTAGATGGTAGGCTCAACTACTATTGGATATCGGCCCGGCATGATCGTTGTCGTCAGATGGTCGTGTTCTGAAAACTCGATCTTCTGTTCAGACCACCTCATCTTGCCTGCGACTCCTTGAGATGTAGAGCAGACTTCGTGTTCTACTTTCTTATACTCCCTTTTAGAGGTGTACGTCGTAGAACCGCCGAAGATATGGGCTACGTGCAAGTTGAAGTTCGGGAGCACGAGTTCATTGTCGGATGAGAGATCATCAGTGCTCTTCTCAACCACACGAACTCGCTTTCCTTTTTCGAGAGCCAGTTGTTTTGCCAACGCCTTCTGAAAGACCTGGCATTCCTCCAGAGTATGCATATTGGTCTTGTGCATTGGACATCATTGTCGTACTAGTTCACCGCCTAGAAGGGCCGGGCGCTTTGGGGGTGGGTTCGCTTGCTCTGCGACAAGGACCTTTGTCTCTGCCTTGCGTTTTCCTTCCTTTTTGCGGTTATGTTTCTTTTTCTTGGAAGACGCCGGTGCTTCCTTGTTGTCTGGCTGCTTCTCCTCGACTACCTTGCTCTTTCCATCCTTCCTCCTGCGGGCGTCATCCGCGTGAGCGCATCTATCGATGATCTCGAACAACTTCATGGCCGAAGTGATTTGTCTTGTCGCTAGTTCTTGGATAGTGTACCGATCTCAGATGCCTGACTTGAACGCTCGTATAACAGAAGCATCGGTGATCTCAAGGATCGTATTCCGGCATTTGTTAAAACGCCGTATATAGTCTCTTAATGATTCGCTCGAATTCTACCTAAGGACGTGTAGATCGTCCTTGACCGCATGCCGCTTGTATGTTCCTTGAAAGTTCACGACGAACTACTGCCATAGATCTTCCCAGGAAGAAATCGAGTGAGGTGGGAGGTGTACCAACCATGACCGAGCAGACCCCTTCAACGCTGCTGGCAAGTAGTTTGCCAACACGTTGTCGTCTGTGCCAGCCGCGTATAGGACAGTTGAGTAGACGTGTAAGAATTCCTCGGGATTAGTGCTGCCATTGTACTTTTCCACTGCTGCGGGACGGAACTTGCTCGGCCATCGCACCTCTCGCAAGGCAAGTATGAAAGCACAACATCCGCATCTTGGAATAAAGGGTGGGCGACGTCCTTGTGGCCTACGAGAACTGCCTCCTGTTGACGATAACGACGACGAAGGATCACCGTGATCGGGGGTGCGACCCCTTGACCTACGGCCTTATTCTTAGTCCCTCCTAGAGTTTGGGAATCGCGAGTTCCATCATTGTTGGTTGTCATGATGTTGTTGCCAATGTCGATCATACTCGTCCCGTTGACTCTGTCGGTCCCGATGATCTCGATTGTTGTTGCATTCTTCTCAGTTGTCGTTGTTGTCCTGCGTTCCATTTCCTCAGTGAGGTGCATAAGGTTGGCGGTGGTCGACTTCGTTTTGATCTTGTCGCTCCCGCCTACACCAATTCAAGTGGTTGCGGAGATCACGGTCATCTTTATGGGGAGGAGGTTGATTGTCCTGCCTTCTTGGCGAAGCGTTTCGAGGATTACGGCCTGGATCCCAGCTTGGATGTGGACTATGGGCGTCCTCCACAGCGTTGTCCTCTGGTACTCAGTCTCGACCTCGAGGACGTGGGTCTCGAGACGGACCCGTTTTGTTAGATCCAGACACGGCTAGGAAGGCGGAGTTGAGGTTGGCCACCGTTGACTGTAACCTTCTGACCCAGACATCTGCTCCTGGGAAGGTAGCCGGGTCGAACGGAGTTTGTTTCAATAATGAGTTGACCTCGGTGAAGTGTTCGGTAGGGGTTCGAACTGGCTTCTCGTGTGGGCACGATGTATCGGGAGCAGGCGGCTCTTCCCCTGAACGAACCTCACCCTCTTCAGGTATGCCCTCGATGACTCCTCTGATCACATTCACATCTCTCGGAAAGTTGGATCCCGAGGATTCCAGGCTATGAAGGATGAAGGGCTCATGAGGATCTATGTCAATGAATCCGACCAAACGTTCCGGGGTTTCTGTTACGCTATTGTCCACCGACGTATCTCGAGATTGATCTCGATGCTGATGGATCAGACAGCAAGGAATACAGACCATGGGGCTGGTGATTCGCAAGAAGATCTTGCAATCCGTAAGGTGGTTACTCTTTGATTTGTGAATCGGGCACCATGCCTCGTATGGAGATGTGCGCTGGATATCTCGATCTTTGCAGGCATCGAGTTTAGTCTTCACTTGCAATATCACTCGACATTCGACCAAAGAGTGCTGAGATGTCTTGTGGATCGAACACCAGGTGTTGTGGTTAGTGGGAGATTTCCTCGACGGCACCTGGTCCCCAGCAGATGTCTGGGGTTTGGCCCCTTTTGGAGTTCTCTGGGGTGTTGAAGTCGTCGTGCTCCTCTTCTCTGACTAGACGGGAGGGGCAGCTGATGAAAAATTGTTGCTGACAGTCCTTGCTGCACGGATCTCGATCCCAACTGGTATTGGGGAAGGCAAGATTAGAACTGCTGCGAAGACAGGGTAAATGATGGATCCGACTTGAGTCCAAACGAACGCCGGCTGAGTAGGATCTCCCAGCGAATGCGGACGTTGTTGTCAAAAAATCTTGAACTTGAAGTCATCTCGGCAAAACCTTGAGCACCAAGTCCCCCTACCTGGCATGCCACTGTCGATGGTATAGATCGCGACTATGGTATTTGTAGAGTATCGGGTCGTTGGTACAAGGATCTATACGAAACGAGTTTAAGCACACAAAGACAAAGATTATACTGGTTCAAACTCCTCAGAAGGTAATAGACCTACTCCAGTTTATATGGAATTATGATGGAAGTCATAGAGATTACAATAGAGAACAATAGAAACGTAAAGTTTCGACGAGATCCCACTTAAGAACAACTCGACAAGATCCAGGTGGCATTTTATCTTCGAGTCCTCCAGATTGCCTCTGCTATGGTTGTGTCTTGCACTATATTTCAATGATCCCGTACCCCCTAGAGGACTTTGTATTTATACCGCTGTGACATACCACTAAAACCACTTAAGAGGCTATGTAATATTAATGGTTGGTAAAATAAAAATCTCCTCTTTTGTGTTGCATAAAACTTTCTTCCTTGGGTTTTTGGTTCTTTTATGCATATACATTGTAGGGACTTAAGCAAAAGAACTCAATGATTAAATTATCAAAAATAATTGATAAGGTTATAAAAGCTGGAAAAATTCAAGTAGATCAACCCAGGTGTGTGTAGTAACCTATAATTTTTGCTAGATTTTATCACCTTATCTACTTACTCAAACAAATCACTCAATTAAATCAAAAACCGAAAAATTTCAGATTCTCTAGAGCATACTTTGGCAGTCTATTAAAATTCTACCAAAAATAGTTTGGCTGGGGAATCTGGTCCAAAACATAGAGGAAATAGGATTTTACCACTTTGCCATTTAACTCTATACCTAAATACCTCTGGAAAATATTTTATTCGGAGGGTAAAGTTGGAATCTAGCAGCAAATTTGGACTTAGTCTTTTTCCAGCTCATTCTCTCTCTCACTCACACAGCATACTCTGCCAGGTGGGCCCGGGCCATTGTGGGACCCAACCGTCGGACGCATGGCCTTGCACACGTCATCCTAGCACCGTCCCCGTGCGAGACACGCAGGCTCCACGCGTCGGCGATGCCGAGCGCCGCCCTATCTTCATCTCTCTGTCGACCGCCATATAAAGCCATGCCGACCGACACACATCCGCTTCCTCTCTCCACCGTTCCATTTTGTGGAAAAACCAAGGGCGATCATCTCGGGATTGCGAGGAATGAAGGCATCTTCTTTGGCACCAGCGAGATTGTTGCCGCCGTCCTTCGTCACCGGGTGAGCTCCATTCTTTGTTAAGTCGCGTTCCGAGCTCTCCATTCTATTGCGTTGCTAACCCCTCCAAGAACCATCGATTTGGTGTAGCCCATCTCCGGGAACGCGCATCACGTCAACTCAAGTCACCGGTGAACTCCGAGCGTCGCCGTGGGGATCAAAAGCGTCGCCCGGCCTCGATAGTCCAAATCTGGTCAAGCTGCTTCACCACCATCTTCACCATCTCAAGACAACCGAGAACCCCCAAAAAAATTGAATCAAGATGCTTTGAATCAGGAGATCCGCTTTGTCTTCCTTATCTCCGGTTGCCGACGTCATCCATCTCTTCCTCGCTCTCTGGTGAGCTTCGGTGCGATTCGCTTTGCGTAGAGCTATCCCGTGACATCACTAATCGGTGCATGTACTCTTTCTAGATAGCCTGGGACCGGAGACGCATCACCGACGTCGACCGTGAAGACGGGCCGCCGCCGAGACTGGTTCTGGTGAATGGAACTTCTCGGACATCGCTAACACTTCGGTGAGCTTCCTAGACATCTCTAGGACCACATGCATTCTCGCTCGCGCATAGATCAAGCCTCAAACTCGACATGCACATGCATGCCGAGGCAAGCCGCTACCTCTATCACTGCTGCCATTGCTATGGAGCACCATAGCTTGCCAAGAAGAACCTTGATAGCTTCGTCTAGGAGTCCTCTACCTTTTTCTTTTTGGTCGCATCGTCCGAAGCCCTACCGTTCACCGTTGGCAATGCCACGAAGTTCGCCGCCGCACCACTGCTCTACCCTGTCTAGGCTAGAGCCTATGCTTATGAACTATTAATACTACTAGGGCTTTTTTAGCAAATTAATCAATCACCTACATGTGGGGTCGGGACCTAAATGCAAATATACAAAAAACCCGAGCACTCTTTTGATTAAAAACCTAGGACACATGCTAAAGGACTGCGGGATCTATTTGCTAGGATTCTAGGGGCTTTAGCACAAATCTGCAGCCTTTGATCGGTGGACCCGAGGTCTTTTAGACTTTAGAAAAATCTAGAGAAAAGGAGTAAAACACTTTCTAATGAGCTGAAAAAGGAATATAACTTTGGAAATTCATAACAAATTCATTATAGCTCTAAATATTTCAAACTAAATTTTGTTAGGTACACTTTTCATGCTCTATAACCTATAAATGCTCAACTTAGCAGAATCTTGAAGTTTTATGTCTCAAATATTTGAATTTGCATCTAGGCTTTAATTAAATAGTTGCAACTTTGAAAATTTATAACTTTTAAATGGAATTTGATAAAATAAAAATTATTGCACTAAAAATCAAGTCATCACAGTACCTATTCACCTTAGAAACAACATTTATTTTAGAGCATGTTAAATTTTTATGCATAACTGTAATTTGGATTTTACGTGTTTGTTTAGACGACGATCAAGCTTTTGTTGAGGAGGTGCATTATATAACTGAACAAGGTGTGGAACAAGAACAAGGCAAGCCACCTTCCTTTTCCCTTTGACCATATTGATCCTATATTTGGAGGTTAAAAAAATGTTATTTGCAAAGATGCCTGGTTAATTTTCAAATTTAAAAGATTGGAAATCTAATTTTATGTAGCTATGCCTAAAAACTTGCATGATATCCATTTGAAAAACTCCACTTAGTGATTGACACCTTTAGGATGATATATGTACTGTTACTTGCCAAAAGATTTGGTGTACCTGAACTATTGACATGCTAGCTTAGCAATGCCTAGATCAAATTAATACTGTCATTATGGGCATTCTAGTATTTTAAAATTTGTTTTCAAACATCTTCTAACTGAAAGTAAACATGTACATATTTGTGAACTAAAATGAGGAAAAAGATGATTTATGTCTTGGGCAGCAAATAGTACACATATGGTGTTTAGTGGTATACCGATAGGGGGAGTGTGTGCCTAAGACGTTTTAAGGATTTCACTCAATGTCAGTCACTTGTGTTTATAGTATGGCCACATGTGCTATTATGGGATAGCCATAGCTTACTAAATTGCCCATGGTTTAGTCTTGCATTATGGTAGGCCGATGTAGTATGAATTAGTCTTAGTGATGATTCATAGGAACTACCTATTTACCTGTATGATAGTTTAGGCGTCTAAGTTTGTCCAATACAACGATATGGTGCCTAATGGTAGGAAAGGATGCTTTCGCTACCATGGTGTTAGGCTTAGGCGTGGGCTCGCCTCTTAACGGTTCTAGGTCATATGCCTAGGACGGAATCACACCTATCGTGCTGGTGCAAGGCTAAATCATGAGGTAATGTAACGGCTGTGTTGTGAATAGTAAATCGGGTACTTCGGTATCACGTGGCATGTTTTACATGATTACTATTTTGCATCATGTGGGTACAGTGTACGGGCTCTTGCAGAGTTTAAACTAATCGGTTAGCCGTGCTCAGCGGTTATGAGCGGCATAAGAATATGTGTTGAGTATAGGACATATGTTTTAATCTTCACACTTGTTATTTCTTTAATTTATGCCTTTTGTGAAATGATGTGGGAAATGATTTGGAATGATTTATAAACTTGATGCTCTGGATAGCAACTAAGTGGTATATAGTGTATGATAATACCTTATGAATATGATGCCATAATGATATACATATGTTTGCTGATAATTTACTTGCTCAATTTCCATTTAGAAAATGTTTTGTGAAATCAAATCTTGCTTTGTGTTGAAAATGAACCAACTTGAACCATTCCTTTGATTATGTCATGCATGTATGTTAGGATTGGCGATGCTAGTACATTATTTATAATGTACTGACTCTTGCTACTGTTGTTGATATTTTTTTTTAGACTTAGACGCAGGCGAAGCCTTTAACGGATGACGAATGCTTTGTTGGGGATAGTTCTGAGTTTTAGGATGGTTCTAAACTAGGGTCTACCCTAGTCGGTTGCATAAACGGTCTTTTGGGTAGAATAATGCTTCCGCTGAACCGCTAACTATTTGGCCAGTCGGCCATATGTATAATTATCTTAAGACTCCATGTTATCTATGAATTAGAACTACCTTGTTTGGATACCAAATGCTAGATGAAAGTGTGTTGGTAAGTTCTATGTTGGTAGGACTTGCTATGACATGAGTAAGGATTTTGATCATTGGAGATGTTGTAGAGCTCATGCAATTTGGTCAAATCTCCTTGGCT